>JADBJO010007310.1:25000-35000 GCA_016801955.1 Conus betulinus | reverse complement strand
TCCATCACGTGATACCAACAACCTGCTGTCCTGGACTATCCTAGAGTCCATCACGTGATTAAAACGACCTGCTCTCCCCGACTATTCCAGTATCCATAAAGTTATAGCAACGACTTGCTCTCTTCGACTGTACCAATATCCATCAGCCACATCAGCGACCGGGTCTCACGGACTATCCCAGTATCTATCAAGCTACATCAAAGACCTACTCTCTCCGACTATCCCAATATCCACCACGCTATACCAACAACTTGCTGTCCTCAACTGTTCCAATATCCACCACGCCATACCAACAACTTGCTGTCCTCAACTATTCCAATATCCACCACGCCATACCAACAACTTGCTGTCCTCAACTATTCCAATATCCACCACGCCATACCAACAACTTGCTGTCCTCAACTATTACAATATCCACCACGCCATACCAACAACTTGCTGTCCTCAACTATTCCAATATCCACCACGCCATACCAACAACTTGCTGTCCTGAACTATCCCAATATCCACCACGCCATACCAAACAACTTGTTGTCCTCAACTATTCCAATATCCACCATGCCATACCAACAACTTGCTGTCCTGAACTATCCCAATATCCACCACGCCATACCAACAACTTGCTGTCCTGAACTATCCCAATATCCACCACGCCATACCAACAACTTGCTGTCCTGAACTATCCCAATATCCACCACGCCATACCAACAACTTGCTGTCCTGAACTATCCAATACCCATCACACCGGCAACCTGCTCTCCCAGACTATCCCAGTATCCACCACACTATTCCAACAGCCTGCTCTCCCTGACTAACCCTGTATACAATACCTTATACCAGTGAACTGCTCTACGAGGACAATGAGTGATTTACTGAGCGCATGTCCTGATAGAAATCACGTTGAACGATATTTCGTCCGAATTCTGTAATAACTCGTATTATTCAGTTGATACCAGAGATGCAGATCAAGAAATTTGAATTTCTTTACTATTTTCAGATAATGGTGTCAACGATATAAGTGACAACTACAAAACAGTCAGAGAGAATGAAAAGGAACACCAGTAAAAACGGGAACAAACCATGGATCACTGATATGATTGTCAGTACCTCATTAGAACGGATCATGAACCGTTGATCCGAATGGTACTCAACTGTAGCCAAAACTCGGGCAAACCTGACAGAGCATAGAGATAACAGACTGTTTATTACATTGAAAGGAAATCAACTAAACCCGCCCCATATCAGGAACCAGCAAATAACAAGGCAAAACACGACGCGTGTTGTCCTCGTAGGTCCTCTTCAGGCAAGATAAAAACCAAACCAAACCAAAAAAAAAAAACAAGACACAAAACAAAACAAAAGAAAATCATCCAGGACAATAGAAACCCAGAGACGAGCAATCACTGACCTCGAATTCGGCGCAAGATGGGCGTTGAATCCATGTAAACCAAATATTGTAACACCAAAGTCAAGATGAAGGAAGACAACCGCCAGGTGACTTCTGACAAAGTCAAGAAACGACGACAGTGACAGTGCATGCCCATAGTTACAAAGGATAAGAACGGTCCCTCCTCACCAAAGAGACAATAGTATCTGATATGCAAGTACAGCACTGCTAGAAATCTGCTTCAGTCCAGCTTCAAGCAAAAGACCAGTGCTGACTTCCTAGACGCAATAAACCCCAGAGACAGCTAACACTCAAGGGTGATGCAAGGGAAGTTATTCACAAGCTAAAGGGAGGTAAGTCCCAAGGATGGACAAGATGCCTTCGTATGCAGGGTATGAGTGTCACAGGAAACATAGAGCATGTCTCCAAAAAAAAAAAAAAAAAAAAAAAAAAAAAAAAAATGAAGGGGAGTGGGATGGGACAGGGAAGCCTATAGGAAAACGTATTATGGACAGCACGGCGAAGACACGATTCATATTCATTATGAATGGCCCGTCAAGAATTCCCATTGGTAAACCTGATTATTCAACCCATTGGTCTGGACCTTTATTTTCCTGGTTAAAAGAACAGTCTAAAATTATCACGAGCAGCATGAAGAGCATGAACATCTTTAAAATGAAACTGTCTTCCCTGGAAAAACTGGCTGTGTTTGGGAATGGTAAAAAGAAGACTGCTGGCAATAGTCACCTTTCTCTTAACTCTGTTTAAGCTGTTTCGAACTGTCCTTTATAAATACAGAAGAAAAGCTGAATATTATGTAAGCTTTCCAATAGGAAATTGAGGACAGCCCTATTTCATGTAAAATGTTTTTACTTCTATCATTGCTTTTTGTTTCTATCTATCTATCTATCTATCTATCTATCAGCCTTTCTGTCTATTTATCTACCTGTCTAGCTATCTAGTATTCCTCTTACATTTCCCCCATCCTTCATCCAGTCAATCAATAAATCAATCGATCAGTCAACTGCTTAATCAATCATACTTCAAAAGCCTTACGTGGGCATCTACTCTATGAGTACTCTATGAAGAAGATATACTGCATATTCTCATTAAAAACAAGCTTTTTCTTGATCTGCGAAAGTTCTACAGAAGCTGTGTTGTCCTGACAACCGTGCACGAATTGCTGAAAAAAACATCCTGAAGGTGGCTGGTCTCAGTCTATCCCTGGCACTAGGGTGTCCACAAAACCACGTCTTTGTCGTTAGTCACACAGAGCTATGCTCAACACTGACTTCTTGATATTATAGAACATGTCACAAAAGTCTAAAGCTATTTTGCGAAATTCTCCCCTGAATTTTGCCCCGTGTTAAACAATACAGGTAGAAGTTAATGGCACTGTTGGAGAACCACATGGCACCGGTAACTTTGTGAATGACTGAAAAATCTTCGTTTATCATTGGGTCATCCGCATCAATATATGAATATGAGGCCAGGAAAAAGTGTGAT
The DNA here is from genome assembly GCA_016801955.1 of Conus betulinus. NCBI lineage: Eukaryota > Metazoa > Mollusca > Gastropoda > Neogastropoda > Conidae > Conus > Conus betulinus. The sequence continues at coordinate 32,107 of JADBJO010007310.1, read as the reverse complement.
AATGGCATGGGATAGGAGGAGGAAAGAAACACTTGCGACGATCAAGGTTACTGTCATCGAAGTTACTTTCTGTTGTCTTGAACGCTGAGTGTCTTGCTGTACAGAAAGACGTGTGTCCGTTCTCACAGATCTGATCAGTGTGTACACAAGAACACAGTTGTTGAGTACCAGCAACGTAAAAGGTAAGAAGGAACACTGAATGAGATCTATCCAAGGCCACACCAGGTCATCAAACACACTGTACATTTCTGAGACATACGCGGCAAGTTCACAGTCTGCGTCTGACAAATCCAATCCATACAGAAGGTGACAATTAATCAGAAGGATGACCAGTACCAATATACCCGCTGCAGTTCGAGACTTTCTTTTCGTCCACATAGTACTGACATGAAGTGGCCACAGAACTGAAGCTGCTCTTAGGGTAGTGAGTGCCACAAGCATACATGCAGATATAGGTGCCACTGTGTACTGCATCAAATTGACAACCTTGCATTGCCAAGAACCAAGGAGCGCAAACTGCGGTACATTAAATATTGCCGAGCACAGTATTTGAAAGGGACCTAATATCAACAGCAGCTGGTCAGACAAGGCCAGCACTTGGAAGAAAACACTAGACGTGGATCCAGGAAGACGACTCATGATTAGAATTGTCATGGAATTTCCGAATGTTCCAAAAACAAGCACGACAGAACAACCGATATAGAACGCGAACCAGGTATATTGATTAAACGGCTTCTCCAGTATATCATTCTCTTCGTCATATGGTTGACTTCAGTCATACTGCTCACTTCCATTATACTGCTCTCTTCCACTATACTGCTCTCTTCCATTATACTGCTCACTTCCATTAACTGCTCAGTGAGGAGACATTTGAAGAAGGCTGGATACGTGTAATTTATGTTTAAGTCTGTTTTCATTATACAGAAGACTGACTTTTCATTTTCACCTCTGTCAGTCGTAAAACGCATACACAATCATAAGTTGATAGCAATACTAAAAAAAGGCAACGTCACAATAACGCGCTTTGCAGCATTTGCCTATATCAGTTTTACCGTTAGTATACGTTGACATAATGATCATGCCCATGCCTGTCTACACACTTTACAAATGCAAGACAAAATAAACACAAATCCATCATATTTGTTGTTGTTGTTGTTGTTGAGAGAGAGAGAGAGAGAGAGAGAGAGAGAGAGAGAGAGAGAGAGAGAGAGAGAGAGAGAGAGAGAGAGAGAGAGAGAGAGAGAGAGAGAGAGAGAGAGAGAGAGAGAGAGAGAGAGAGAGTTGTTTAATGTCAGGCCTCCAGCCTTTAAACATAGGTACACGTAAACAATGTAGTGGCTATCCAAACAGATGGATGATAGGAATCAACTTGAATTTGTAGCAATAGTATGTTCTTCTTCCCTTTGCCTCAGTGCATAGAAAATATATACGGCTACATCATGAATGACTCTGTGTGTGTGTGTGTGTGTGTGTGTGTGTGTGTGTGTGTGTGTGTGTGTGTGTGTGTGAGAGAGAGAGAGAGAGAGAGAGATGACTCAAGACTAAAAACAAATTCACCACTGAGGTGTCAAGAGTCCTTGCATATATATATATATATATATATATATATATATATATATATATATATATATATATATATATATATATATATATATATATGTTCATTATCACAAAGCAAAGACAGTAAGATGGTTATTAAACGACAAGAAACCAGAAAACACGTACAACAAGAAACCAGAAAAAACACGTACACATAGAACACTAAAAGAAAAGGAGTTAACAACCCCTCCCTCCTCCCCACTGTGACGGACCGTATTTCGTCTGGTCCCAAATTTTTGGATACACATTTGACCGGAACAAGTAAACCTGTAAAACCGGTTGACCTGATTACCTGACTGCTACTCACCTGCGTTGGTGTAAGTCAGGTGAGTGAAGATTTCTCTTCCGTCTCTGCAGAGCTACCGGCCCCGAGCAACTTCATCACAAAGCCAAAGAGAGACTGAAGGTGTGTCCTCGCTGGCAGTCGGGTATGTGTTGATAACTGAATTGAAGTTAGGGTTTGAATTAATGAAGTTGTCTTTTCCGCAGGTGGTTGGGAACTTTCCAGTGCTTAGTAACAGCCTAAAATGTGTGATTGTCCCTGATATGTTTTATTATTTGACGAGACATAGAGTGACAGTAGGATGCTGTAATTAGTGAATGTGAGTTGAGAAGAGGATGAGGAGAATGGAGGAGTAGAAAAGAAGAAAGAACATGTATACTGGTATGTTATCAGAAAAAGATAGTCTAGTATAATCCCTGTCACTGGAAAAAAGGTGGTGTGTAGCTTTTTTCCCCCAAAAGTATCATAATGATCTGAGTGTGGTGATCTCTGGAAGTTAGCAATTAAAATCATTGTGCATAAACTATCAGAAAATGTATTCTGATTCTTGTTGTGGAGAGATAAAAAGGGACGAACGGAAACCGTTCGTTGACATGCAATTAGACACCTCTAGCGATGATGAACATTCTTTATTTTTGATAAAAAGGGACGAACGGAAATCGTTCCTTGAAATGTAATTAGACACATCTAGTGATGATGTTATATGATAAAAACATTCTTTTCTGATAAAATGGGACAAAACGGAATACGTTCCCTTATATGTCATGGTAGTGACGCACGAATGCGGTGCGCATAAGCACTCGGTTCACCACCGGAACCGGAGGGTGCACCTCGCATGAGCGCTGCTCACTTAACAGCAGACGACAGGGCAAGACCGAAGCTGAGCCAATCGACTCACTACCCCCCGACGGGTCAACACCTCTTGCTCTGCATTCCCTGAGACCAGAAGGAGACGTCTACTCCCATAGCCACTACTCTACACCATAGTCGACGGCCGTCCTGTACACCACGCTACGGGAGACGTGAGGCGTCCAGTCACCACGACCACTTCCAACCAGGGCGCGGACTGCAGCCAGTTACCGCGCCGAGACAACCCGCCATTGCTTGACCGACCGGACGTGGCCATTGTGCCTTCTTCCGGTCACACCACCACCTGCTGACCCTCTGACGAGCTGAACTTGTGGAGCGTGGACGGAGTGAGTCACAGACTGACCACCCACTCGCCATTCCAGTTACCGTAGGGGGGTTGCACTGTGTGCGTGTGTATGTGTTTGTGTGCACGAGAAGTGACAACGATACTAGGAACAGTTAAAGCACTAGTTAGACTATATGTCACACTAAGCCATCCTCCTAAAGTGTTGGGTAAACACTTTAGTAATAATTGTATTCTTGGTACATTGAAAAAGGGTTCCATGTGGAAATCCTTTGCTTTAATGTAAACAATCATGGTGTTAATCAAAGAAAATTTTCTATCGTATTGCCCCCACTGTATTGAAACTGTGCAGATTCTGGTATGGGTGTTTTCCCCCAAATTCCAGTGAAATGTATTATGTGAAGAGTGACTGCTAGTGACAAACAAGAACGATAAACATGCTGGAAGTAGGCTAGATAATCAAGGTAGCTATCAGTTCCCCCAGGTGTCGGTGAAGCTCCCGTGTCTGACTTGGAGCTGACTGCCATCCGGGTGTGTGGGTGCAGCCTGTGCCCTATTACTATCTCTGCCCCATAGAGAGGTATGGAGAGGCTGACCGAGGGTCAGTAGACATCGTATAAGCACTGCCAAACGGGTGTGTGGGTGCAGCGCAAGCCAAGCCGCCGTCTCTGCACCCATGGGGGGTGTCGAGAGCCTGTCCGTGAGGTCAGCAACGAGCTGGAGTGAGAAAGGGCTTCAGTGTTCGTCGCACGCCGACTTGTGTTTCTTCTGCTGTGTAGGAGTCGCTGGAAGGACTCCACGAACCTACCTCCGTGAGCGGTTTCGCTTTCCGTCGTGCCGACGTGTGTCCTGGTGTGTGGGAGTTCCTGGAAGGACTCCACGAACTGCTTTTGTGAGTGGCTTTTACCTGTGTGAGAACTGTGTGACTAGGGCTGGACGCGGCGAAGTGCACAGATCGTCCGTGGTGACTGCTGTGGGTGCCATACTGGCCTGCTGGGTGAAAGAAATATGTTATTGTGACAATATAGAACCTAGTATCGTTGTGCACTCTTTGGTAGTGGCGAAAACTTTATGCTGATTATGCTCATGCTTATTATGTATTGTGTACTTGTTTTGATCCGATGGTTCAGGCAGCGAAAAGAAATACGTAGAAACTTAACTTGTTGCCTGGCTATCTATGTTGGTGTGGTGTGGATGTGTGTAGGGAAAAGTCGTACACGCATCCAAAACTCCTTCAGGTGAGAGTCAGACAGCAAAACACGCACCGCACACCATCCGTAACACCAACTACCCCCCGCCTCCCGATTTTGTAACATTCTCATTGGTATCGGAATTATCGGGCTTAAAGAACAAAATACAGAATGAATCATGTACAGTGAAGAGGAAGAAAGAAAAAAAAGAAGCGGGGCTAGGGGTGGAAACCAATAGTCAATCACATGAAGACAGAGAGAGAGAGAGAGAGAGAGAGAGAGAGAGAGAGATGCATAACCATATTGTGTTCAGGAATTCATCCACAAGCACTGTGATACTCGTTCCCCGTGTAGAGAGTAGTGCACTTGTGGCTGGTTTGAAGGATTGCAATGATTGACATACTTTGATAAATACAACAAGAGAGCTTCAGACAGATCGTCCAACACTGGAAAGTGCAATTGGTGGACTGATAATGTTTCTTTCCATTGAACAAATTCAGTAAGACATGGTTGTGCCATGCTTATTTGGATTTTGAATATGAACACCATTTTACGGTAGGTTAGTTGTTTGCCTAGTAGTAATTGTTCAGTTTAATTTTTGAAATTGTGTTTTTCGATGGAAGGCTTATGGGGAAAATCAGCCTACCTCCATGTCTACATAAGTTGATACATTTAATGTGATTGTGTCCCGCACAAATCCAGAGTGCAGTTTTTTTAAAGCACTATTTTTTTTAATTGATGACCGATGTGTACACAAACAAATTATGAAACTTGAGCAGCAACAAGCTATAGCTTATGGTGTGCTCAGTGACCAAACAAAAATTACAACAGCGGGTACATCGGCGCAATTGGGGCGATTGTCAACACTGATTCGAAAAGGAGAAAGAAAAATACCAAATAATATAAGATAAAAAAATGTACAAAAATCTTTGATATAATTAAATGGAAAGGAGAGAAGACAGAACGGAACAGAAGAATCTGACAAAGCAATCAGGCAGTCTATACAAGAGTGTAGTTAATATGAAAAAAGGCTTTAAAACTAACTTCCAGATACTAGAGCCAACGTAATATTCAAGTATGTTTACCAAATAACACATTGCAAGCCAATTGTTTCCAGATGCGCTAAATATGTGATTGATATTAGTCAATGATTATTTTGAGCGCACGGTGATAATTGAACTGCTAAATTAAGTGTGCATTTATTTTTAAGGCTTAAAGTGAGAGGCTTAACTTCGTGTTCTTGTTTGGGTGTTAAGGTATATTTTTCTTTCTTTCTTTCTTTTTTTTGAAAACTGAAATTTCTTTTTTTTCCCCCACCTTCTGTGAAGGTTCTTTTCTTTGAAAAAAAAAAGCAAAGGTGCTCATTATGATTCACATTCACTCGGAAGAACAACTGTCATATTTCTGTACACACAAAACATGCATGCACACACACAAAAAAAACATATAACCAAAACTACATCACATGCATGAAACAAAAGTGTTGTTAGGAGAAGTAAGACCAAAAGACAGAGGAAGAGAAAAGAAGCGAGAGAGAGGAAAGGAGGAAAGAGAGAGGGAAAGTGAACAGCAGAGGGGGAAGAGAAAAGGGATGCTGCCCTAACATAACAGTCAAACAGAGGAAGTAAAGCAATAAGTCAGCATCCACGGTGAGCGAATAAACAAGTAGATAGACTTAAGTTCTTTTACATGGTATAGTTTTAACTAAGTTATTAATTATAGACTATAACCTCATTTAACCAAGTCCTGACAAGGAAGCCAATCCATCAAAAAGTGTCTAATTGATTAGTCACAATACTCGGATACCTTTCTGTTCTGAATTCATCTTTGAGCATATTAATAAAAATATTGACAATTAGTGCTTTTTTCTTCCATTTACATTTGTAGATGTATTGTTTTGCCAAAAGATACATTTTTTTCTGGTTTGCGATTTAGGGTCAAATAATTTTGGTAGCACCATTCTGAAATTTTGTTCATGCTCTGTTGCAATGCTGGCTGTCTAGATTTGACGTCTGTGTTACTGCTGTGGAGAACTGCCATCAGCAAGAAACTCACAATGTCATCTCTTTGTCAAATATAAATTGGCAGATCGTTTACAGAAATACAAAACAAAGATGCACGAACACAGAACCTTGTTGTAAACCACAGTTTGTCATTCCTTTAAGGAAATATGTACCGTAGAAGCAGAAATGTTCGGTTCCAATTTTGAAGACCTGACAAGAAGAATAAGGCTAAATCTGACTACTAGGATTCTGAACGTAAATACTCACTTCTTTAACAATATGTCGTAATACATAAGATTAAATGATTTCTTAAATAGCAAGAAAAGTAATGCTATCTTAAATAGCAAGAAAAGTAATGATTTCTTAAAGAGCGAGAAAAGTAATGCTTTCTTAAAAAGCAAGAAAAGTAATGCTTTCTTAAATAGCAAGAAAAGTAATGCTTTCTTAAATAGCAAGAAAAGTGTTCTTACCTTGACTAATGTCAGATAAGTATGGGTCACAGAGTGGAGTTAGGCAGTGTGACAAGAGTGATAATACAGAAGGTAAGACTGATATAGATGCTAGAGTGCGTGTAATTCCGTGTTATTATTCGGGTTTTTATGGAGACGTTTCTGAAGAGGTTTGAATACAATTAATAGAAGAGATACTGCGATAAAATGGCTTAAATCTGATAAAACTCTTCATTCCGGTGATGAACTCACTTTAACAGTTATTAAATAGACGAGTCAACATTCTCCTCGATCTGTATGTTGTGAACGCGTGTCAGGGAATATACGGAAAGCAATGAAATGGCCAACAGTATATGAAGCCTTTTGATCGTCTCTGGCAAAACAGTCACAGGGGGGCTGGAGCCTCATACCATTCAGATGAAGGAAAATC
>JADBJO010007310.1:10000-20000 GCA_016801955.1 Conus betulinus | reverse complement strand
CACCTCAGGGGAAATACAATTATTACACAGAGTGAAAACAAATTAAAAATAAAAACGAATGGCGGAAAAAAAACAAAAAAAACAAAACAAACAAAATACATGAATAACAAAAAGAGTGCAGTGCAGAGAAAACATAACTTCACATTCTGTGCCTATCCAGTTATCCTCTTAACCCCCACCCCACTTTCTGCATATCAAGCAGAGAAACAAGAGTATTTTAGAACCTTTGGTCTAGTTTGCCAGTTATGTGATCACACACATGCATTTAAAAATAACAGTTTGAAGTCAATAGAAAGGGGGTTATTCATCGAACAAGGCCCTATAGACACACCATTTCCGCTGGAAGTCTGAGTCTTGTAAATTTATTCTGGCTATGTATTCTTCAGTAGTATATTCATTTTTAAATTGTCGTGTAAAAATGTAAATTGTGGAATTGTATTTTCGCATATACATTTGTAGAGGAAAAAATTTGCGCACATTAGAATGAAATCGAGTATATCGTCAGTCTTATTTACCTCATCGTTACCAAACAGCACAAGTTCCTTCGTAAATCTGAAAGTGTTAATATTATCACATCTGTTTAGAACAGCTTGCATTTCATTCCAGAAATGTAACGTCACCTTACATGACCAAGACAAATGTTCAGTTGATTCTCTTTCCGATTTACAGAACGTAACTTGTCATGATAGAGATGTGTATCTTTTGCAATATAATATTCGTCGCCAGATCCTATGAACCAGTCTGATTTGAAACCATTTCAATTTAGTTGCTTTTATTTTCTGAATCTTCAGAAATGTTATATTCCATTTAATGTTTTTAAAATACATTTCATTGCTCCATTTATTATAGCAGTTCAGCTGATGTTTGTCTGCTATAAGGACGTTATAATAGAGTTTTTGTCCCTTTCTTCACAGAAAGTATGGTAGTAAGAGATCTCGGCAGATTTCTATTTTACTGCCTTTTAGGTTCATCCCCATTTTCGTGCAATGTTCTTTTAATGTACGTATGCACCCTCCGAAGTCTATAAAGTTTGTTTGATGTCATATCTATCATTAAACTGTCGGTACGTCATAAATGTTCCGTCTGCATTGACAAGATCTCTGACGCGATGCGCTCCTTTTTCTACCCACGTTTTGAAATATATAGTGTTTTTGTCAATTTTGAAATTGTTGTTATAGAAAATGTTTTCCGCCATCAGGTCAGCAGCACCTCTGATGTCATCTTTAATACAAAATTCTCTGTTTGCTTTAAAGGTATCTTTCCAAGAGGCAGCTAATTTGAGTTTGTTTAGAGGGAGGCTCGAACCATATTTGTCTAAATCTTGTATGATTGGACACCTTTCTTCGATTATGGACATCCATTTCAATCTGCCTACTACAAGTTTTCTAATTCACGGGATTTTTAATGTGGCAATAAAATGTCTAATAGAAGGGATACCTAGGCCTCCTTCTAGTACGTTTTTACCAGTATTCTTTCTTGATATTCTGTCTGGTTTGTTGTTCCAAATGAATTGGAAACATTTTTTTTTTTTGAAAATTGTCTATAACATCAATAGGTGGATTGGTAACAATATCCAGAGATACTACTTCGACAGAACTAGCGATTTCAGTACCACTACTCTACCCAGTGGCGTAATTTTTCTTGTTGACCATATTTTAAAAAGATTTTTAGCTTCCAAGAATTTGTCTGCATAATTTAACTCAACGCATTTTGTTAAGTCAGTCATAAACCATATCCCAAGCATTTTAAAATTCCTTTAGGTTCCAGTCTAATTTTAGATGAGGCACATATCGAACATTCGATGATACTTTGCTTCCTAGCCATATTGCTTTTTTTTTTTTTTTTTCATATTCATAAACAGACCCGAAACGGTTCTGAATTTCTCTAACGTATACATTGTTTGTTCAAAAGATGATTTATCGCCTTGAATGGACAATTGTGTATCATCTGCGAACTGGGATATTTTCTGTTCAGTATCATTAAAATTTATCCTTTTATGTCTCCATTCTATGAGCATATGGCCAGAATTTCAGCTGAAAGGATAAACAAATACGGGGATAGTGCGTCTCCCTGTTTATACCCTCTTATTATACTGAACCAGTTTGAGCAGTGTCCATTCACAGTAATACTAGCTTTTATTCCTGTATGGAATGTCTTTATCCAACGACATATATCTCTCCCAAAACCAAAAGATTCTAATATCCTTTGCATGAACTTCCAATCCAGAGAAGCGAACGCTTTTCAAAATCTACACAGATGAGCATCCCGGGTAAATGCTTAGATTGTAAAAAATCTATAAGATCATAAATAAACCTAATATTATCACCAACAAATCTGTTTGCCATGAAACCTCTTTGATCTTCGTGTATTAGGTTTTGGAGAACGGATTTCATTCTGTTAGCTATACACGAGGATCCAATCTTGTACACAGTATTTAACAAGGATATGGGGCGCCAGTTTTTTTTTTTCATAAAGTTTCTTGGCTTGTCATTTTTAGGAATACATACTATTAAGCCTTCCTCCTGGGCATTTGACAGTTCCCCATCTTTAAATGACTTATTAAGTGCTCTAACCACTAGATATCCTAATTGTCTCCAGAAAACCTGAAAAAATTCTGGTGTGAAACCATCTGTTCCCGGACTCTTTCCGTTTTTCATTTTTTTCAGAGATTCTCTAGCTTCCTCAAGAGTGATTTTACCTTCAAGTAATAACTGTTCCTCGACCAGATCTGAAATTTGCAGTCTGATACTTTCCTTTCTTGATACAAACTTTATAGAAACGTTAACCATTGCTCTTACATCCTTCGGTTCCTTAATCGTTTCTCCATTATCCATTATGAGATAAGGGATGTACTTATTATATAATGTCTCTTTTCTAAATTGCTAAAGTATTTCGAATTTTTCTCCCCATCTGCCACCCACCTCGCCCTTGATCTCAGTAACATTCCTTCCATTTTCTTTTCCATTATTTCTGCTGACTGTTGTCTTGAGTTTGTAATGTTTAAATGTCTAGTGTCGTTTTCTTTTCCATCCTTTCTAACCTATTGATTTCACTTTCTATCTTCCTTTCACAATCAATTACGTTAGCCTTTACTAAGAACTGGCAATCTCATGACCACCTGTAGGAAAAACCAGCTCCATTAGTTCTACCCCTAACTTCCATTTAACTTAACCATCAAAACTAAGCTGGTTGAGAAATTAATTGTGGTCACACACATTCACAGCAAATAAACAATAATTTAGCCACATTACCCATTTTCTCACATATGACATACATTCATAGAGGAATTTGGATTTCAATTAAACATCTTCTCGGTTCAAGAAATCAATGGACAGGGGAATAAAACTTTGTTTAAATCTGACACTTCTGCATTTAACCGATCGATATCTTCGTCCTGACTGAAGAAGGTCATACTGATTTGCAAGGACGTGGGTCTGGTCACACGTAATCTTCTTCGCTTTACAAACTAACACGGCACCTATATAGCTCACTCAGACTTTTTTGTCTCTCACCAACGATTTTTCCTCCCACGTTCACCACTTTCTCAAGCACATTTCTGCTCTTCACAGTCAACCCACCATACCAACACATAAATGAGAAAGTTAGAACAGATTCCAAGAAGCATGAATAAAATGTCCGAAGAATGTCAGTATTCACATGAAATGATCGCAGCTTGCGAAGACAATATAATCTGGTTTGACATTTTTTGTGGACATACTCAACATGGGATTTAAAATTCAGCTTATTATCTATAAAAGTTCCTAAATATTTGTATGATTCAACACGTTCTACTTCAGCACCTTTGATAAAAAGTGGTGGTACAGCTTTTGGATTCTTTCTAAAATCAATCAACATTTCTTTCGTTTTTGTTACATTCAGATCAAGATAGTTATGATCGCACCAGTCAACAAATCTTTGAACCTCCTTGAAGTAAACAGAATCAGAGTTGGAAGAGATCCACAAGTGCTGAGTCATCTGAATATTTAATGTACAAAGTTTGAAATCACTTCCTGAACATCATTTGTGTACAGAGTAAAAAGCACTGGTGATAAAACAGTACCCTGGGGTGCGCCAGTTGAAATGACTCTGGAAGACGAAACAACACTTTGATATCGAACAGACTGTGTCCTCTGTGTAAGAAAATCAATTATCCAAAGAATGAGCTTGTTACCCACATTTATGTTAATGAGTTTCTTTGCCATCAGATGTGGTTGTATGGTGTTGAATGCTGATGAGAAATCAATAAAGAGAATGCGTACAAAGGAGGCAGGTTTTTCGAGGTGTGAAAAAGCATGATGGAGAAGTGTGAGTGTGTGGCATCATCTGTTGATCTGTTCTGTTGGTATGCGAACTGAAACGGGTCTTGGTACTGTGTAGTATCTTTTAAAACATAACTGAGGACAATTCTTTTTCAAGACATTTCATTGCAACAGATGTGAGGGCAACTGGTCGGTAATCATTTAAACAGCTTGGGTTGCGTTTTTTGGGAACAGGACAAGTGGCATTTTTCCATAAAACAGGAATTATACATTCTCTAAGTGACCAGGTAAAACAACGACTGTAAACATAGGAGAGCTGAGAAGCACACACCTTCAACAATTTTCCACAGATATTATCAGGGCCCATTGCCTTTCTCACATTTAAACGTTTGAAAAAAAACTGAACATCATTTTCCTCAATCACAACAGAATCACTTCCATCAACATCGTTTTTAACATTGCTTTGGAGTTCTTCCTTCACTTCCTTTAATTCTTTACTAAAATCTTTATCATCAATTGCCTGATTGAAAAGCTCAACAATTGGGGACTGGACAAAAATAGTCCGTCACAGTGTGCTTCAGGTGGATAGAGTCATTGTATGTTTAATCTTTATTCGAAATGTCTAGAGTTCCAGTCTTTTGCTTCGCAGAATTAACTGTTTGGCAGAAATAAACGGTTAAGCTGGAAAGTGCAGCTCCAAATGTAATCTAAGGAAAACAGAAAAGAGACGGACATATAGACAATGCCTTTCTTGTTATTTCATTCAACACCCATTTTGCGCTGAATATGTGGAGATAAGTGATTGTTCGTTATTCCTTTTTATTTTCCTAAATGTTGTTTGGTTTACCTGAAGGAGATCTACGAGGTCAAAATGCATCGTGTTTTGTCCTGCAGTCTGTTTATCTAGTTTGTACATGGGAACGAGTAACTTTTCTTTTTAAAATTTGCTTCAATTTCCGCCTTCAGTCACCTCGCTTTGGAACTAATTTTCTTGTTTTGTTACGTCAGGGCAATAGACTGAACTCACTGTTATTCATTTTCGGACTGCGCAACCTGCAAAACGTAAGAATTGTGATTTTTTTTTTGTTTTTGGTCGGGCAAAATGTGAACAAAAAATCTACCTCTCACTTTTCTCTGGGTAACAAGTGAGGAACAGTATGCTTATCACTGCCCTCTGGGTGACACGTGTGCCCCGCCAGTACCCTCTGATGAATGTACGGAAACAGCGTGCCGCTCAGTAAACTCTTGCTGATATGTGTGAAACAGTCTGTCGATCATTTTGAATGGTATTTTGTCAATTAGTGTTGCCTATCAAAATTCTTTAGGTGACATGCGGAAGTCTACCTCTCATTACCCTCTTGCTGCCATGTGTGAAATAGTCTGCATATCACCTTTATTTGAAAGGCACGTGTCGAACGGTTTGCCCTTTATTATCCTTTGGGAGACACGTGTGGAACAGTCTATCATTATTCTCTATGTGACATGTGAAGAACAGTCTGCCTATCAATACTCTCCTAGGGACATGTGTGGAACGGTGACATGTGCCTAACTGGATAACGGTTTGTATTATGTATGTACAAGGAGGACGACTCAGAACAAAAGTTCCGCAAAAAGAAAGTCTTGTATGCCAAAGAGCATGTGGAATCTTTGACGTATGAGAACACAGTCCATGTGACACCTCAGGGTCCAAGTTCTTTCATTCTAATCTGGACTGTCAATGATATGTCTGATGGATGCTGGACTTAAATACCTCATTGCTAATGGTAGAAATATTCAGTTGTTGCATCTGAAAATATGTGTCTCCACTGGTCTGTCCTGAATCTAGCATTACTTAGAAGTGGCATGCTTGGGACAGTTTACCTATCATTATTTCCAAGTAGCATGTGTGAAACAGTCTATCAGTACTCTCTAAGTGCCACCTGTGGAACAGTCTGTCTATCATAAGTTTCGAAGTGACATGTGTGGAACAGTCTATCATTACACTCCAAGTAACATGTGTGGAGCAGTCTGTCTATCATTACTCCCCAAGTGGCATTTGTGAACAGTCTGTCTATCATTACAAGAGACATGTGTGGAACAGTCTGTCTATCAATACTCTCCAAGTGACATGTGTGAACAGTCTGTCTATCATTACAAGAGACATGTATGGACAGTCTGTCTATCATTACAAGAGACATGTGTGGAACAGTCTGTGTTATCATTACTTCCAAAATGACACGTGTGGAACAGTCTGCCTATCATTACTCTCCAAATGACATGTGTGGGAGCAGTCTGCCTATCATTACTCTCCAAATGACATGTGTGGAGCAGTCTGCTTATCATTACTCTCCAAATGACATGTGTGGAACAGTCTGTCTATCTTTACTGTTCAAGTGACATGTGTGGAGCAGTCTATCATTACTCTCCAAGTGACATGTGTGGAACAGTCTGTCTCTCGTTACTCTCCAGCTGACATGTGTGGAACAGTCTATCATTACTCTCTTAGTGACATACGTGGAACTGTCTGCCTATTATTACTCTCCAAGAGACGTGTGTGGAACGGTCTGATTATTGTTATTTCCAAGTGACATGTATCATTACTCTCAAGTGACAAGTGTGGAACAGTCTGCCTAACATTGCATCCAAGTGACATGTATCATTACTCTCCAAGTGACATGTGGAATATCCGTCATTACTCTCCAACTGATGTGTGTGGAACGGATGCCTATAAGTACCCTTTGGGGTGACATATGAGAACAGTCTGCCTACAATTACTGGTTGGATGACGTGTGTTCAATAATTTGCCTACGACTATCGTTTGATGACATGTGCCGAATGGTCTGCTTTTCCGTGTCTTCTCGATGACGTGTGGAATAGTGTGTCTATCACTGTGCTGTGATTTGTATGTATGAATAGTCTGTCTATGATCGTTCTGTAAATTGTACATGAGGAATAGTTTGCCTGTCACTGTCCTCTAATGACAAGTGTGAGGCAGTCTGCATATCATCGTTCTCTGGGTGACACATGTGGAATAGCCTGCCTATCACTGTCTCCTGAATGACACATGTGGAATAGTCTGCTTGTCACTGTCTATTGAATGACACATGTGGAATAGTCTGCTTGTCACTGTCTGTTGAATGACACATGTGGAATAGTCTGCCTATCACTGTCTGTTGAATGACACATGTAGAATAGTCTGCCTATCACTGTCTGTTGAATGACACATGTGGAATAGTCTGCCTATCACTGTCTTTTGAATGACGCATGTGGAATAGTCTGCCTATCACTGTCTGATGGATGACAGATGTGGATAGTCTGAGTATCAATATACTGTTATTAACCTGTGTAGAATAGTCTGACTACTGTTATGCTCTGAATGACGTGTGTAAAATACTCTACCTACGGCTATTCTTTGGGCAACATGTGAGGAATAATCTGCCCATTACTGTCCTCTGCCTTCGAGTCACACACACACACACACACACACACACACACGCGCGCGCGCAAGCACACACACACACACACACACACACACACACACACACACACACACATATATATATATATATATATATATATATATATATATATATATATATACATAAATATATATATTTTTTTTTCACAGGTAGAATTTTCGGTTGCCCGCACCGCACCACAACCAAACAATGAGAACAGGCAGACTAAAAATATACAAGGTAAAAACAAGTTCTACATTAATGTTTGGTTTTATCCTTGTGTGGAGAAAATGCAGAACTTGTTTTTACCTTGTACACACACACACACACACACACACACACACACACACACACACACACACACACACTATATATATATATATATATATATATATATATATATATATATATATAAACACACGCATACTTACATACATACATGCATAATCACTCACACACACACACTCACGAACACACACACACACACACACGCGCGCGCGCGCGCGCGCACGCACGCACAAAACATACACACACACACGTCCACACGTTATGTTACATAACATCATCATCATCATCATCATTATTACCTTCATCGTCATGATCATAAAACCTGGTCCGGACGCCTTTTGTATCAAGATACGAGGCGAAGCAAACATCAACATCCTTTAAGAATGCAGCTTTCTGTTGGAAGGAAGGTGGCATGATAAGTAACCCTTCTCCAATGAGGATCCACTTAATTTCAAAATCTTTGACATTAAATAGATTTGTTGGAAATAAAGCACTATCTCCTGTGTCACATGAGTGTACTGGCGAATTCTTCAATGTTCCGGTATTTCCTGTATCAGTGGAGCGCTACTGGTCAGCTCTTCAATGCTTTCATGTTTCCTGTTTTACTGGAATGTCATTAGGAGACTCTAAACAGTCTGGTCTTTCCTGCACGACCGGGGAGTCTTTGGCAAACTTTTTAATTGAAATTGAAAATAGAATGAGGCAGGGAACAGTAAACAATAAACGATAAACAAGTACGGACAGTCTTGCTCCCATAAGGAAACCTAACACAGACTAACTTTTATTCAAGACTGGCACAGCCTTTTAAACATGAATCAAGTCAGATAAATACAAAGACGAACAATCTAATAGTGTAAGGAAACCTATCACAGAGTAACACTATTAGATTGTTCGTCTTTGTATTTGTCTGACTTTATTCAAGTTTAAAAGGCTCTGCCAGCCTTGAATAAAAGTTACTCTGTGTTAGGTTTCCTTATAGGAGCAAGACTGACCCTACTTGTTCATCGTTTAAACTTTTTTAATGTTCTGAATTTCCTGTGTCGTCGGAGTATCACTGGCAAACTCTTCAATGTTCTAGTTTTTCAAAGGTCACTGGAGTGGGTGTCAGTGGCTAACTCTTCAATGCTCTGGTCTTTCCTGTGCCATTGGAATACCATTGATATTGTGGTCTTCATGTTTGTAATTCAAATCCTTGACTGCCACTGACGATTACAGTGTCAGTGAGACGGTGGGCCCGTGTGACGAGATAGGACAGACAGACCAGGAGACCCGAAACCACTGTCTGTCATGTCTTCTGTCACACGGAGAGGATGAGTTGACCTGTACACCTTTACTGGTGCTCACCAATGTGTCGCAAGTAGAGAAATCAATCAGCCATTTTTTGTCATCATGCACCGTGTTTTAACCCAGAAGACGTAGCTTATATCACGTTACTGCTTTTCTCTCGTTTTTGTTTTGTCATTACGTTGTTTGTGAATAGGGGTGTTTATATTTAAAAACAACATGTTCGTTTACAGTGTTTATCCTTATCTTTGTTTTCCAACTTTATGTATCCTTCCCTTTTTCTGGTTCTCTTTTCGTTCTTTTGTCTGGATATAACAGTTCAATAAATTTGCACTTACCTTTAATTTTCCGCTCCTGGATTTAATTTGTTGTTGGCATCATTTAGCATAGTAAGACCATCTATGTATTCTGGTGCTGTGAAGAAATTAATTACGAGGAAAAATGACTCTTAGATTCTAAGCGTCACTTTTCTCTGGAGGAAAAATAAACCATGTCAGTTTTCTACAGATTTCCATTCAATTTGCTGCGGAAAATAACAACTCTTTCAGTTGAATATTGACTCCTATGGTAACGTAGAGTACTAACCTTACTGCAAAAATGACAATCGTTTGATTCTTATAAATTTGATATGTGTAAGTATCATACCTATTGTCTTTTTGTGACAGGCTTTGCAAATTTGACTTATGTTATGATTAAGGAGCGAAGAGCAAAGATCGACTTTAAGCTACTAAC
>JADBJO010007310.1:0-2500 GCA_016801955.1 Conus betulinus | reverse complement strand
CACCCGGGTCGCCTGTCCTTGCTGGGCACACTGGATGAGATGAACTTCTCGCTTATCAGCCTCAATCTTTCGTACCTGCCCTGTTGCAGCTGTTCTTCTGTCCCGTTGTGATCTCGTCGGTTGCCTCCTCTGCCTTCCACTTTCTTGCTGTTTTGACATATGGTGGCTTGCCACTGATATCTCGGTCCCTCGACTCCCTCAGCATCATCACTGTCCTGACCTTTCCTGCCTTGTAGATCTCCACGATGGATGTGAGGGGTAGCTGCAGCGCGCCCTTTCTGCCTGTACAGGGCTGATGTGTTGATTGTGCGAGGCAGCCCAAGCCACTTCCTGATGCAGGTATTGCAGATTCTCTCAATCATCTCAACTTGATCATCCCCTAGCTCTTCTTCACCCTTTCACCCAACACTCCCCATGCCACTTGGCTTAATTATTATCCAGTCCCCCTCCACACACACACACACACACACACACACACACACACACACACACACACACACGCACACACAATTCCTGCCCCAACCGCCCGAGAGAGAGAGAGAGAGAGAGAGAGAGAGAGAGAGAGAGAGAGAGAGAGAGAGAGAGAGAGAGAGAGAGAGAGAGAGCATAAAACACATTTCCTCTAAACAAACTACTTAAGTTCAACCAGACATCATCTGTAATGAAAATGTCGGCAAAAATGTGCCTTGTTAAATCAAAGCTCGTTTCACAAAGCTAAAAAAAAGTTTTGGACGCATACAGTCGAACTTCTGGACCAATGCATTGATGAGTTCAAAACAGACACAGTTTTTTTTTTTTACAATACTCTTGTAACTACTCCATATAAAATTCAGACTCACCAAAGCATTTGAATAAAAGACCTTTGTTTCATTTGTTCTTTGTTTTGACATACTGGCGTGTAAAATTCGAGAGGACTTAGATATGATAGAGATCTTTATATCGGATGATATTTTAAGGTAAGACAGTTTGCAGACAATACATGTTTGTAAGTCAGTGATATAAAAATGTTTGGAGCAATGATGTGGTTCGGAAATACCTCAGTATTTGATTTGAAATATGGAGAGATATTAATCGTTGGTTAGGACGCAAGAAGAATTCTAATTTTACATACCCACCGGAAATGCGGATAAAATGGAACCCACCCAAATGAAAGATTTGATGAATGTAGTTTACAAATCTCTTTTCACAAATGACCGAAACTAATATGAAAGACAAGGCTGTAGAAGTTCTGTTCAAAAGGAATATGCATAAGCTAAGACAGAATAACAGATCAAAATCTTTATTTTCTAATAAAAATTATCCTCTTTAATTTCTATAAAAAAAGTATCTATCTGTGGATATTTCTATAAAATTCCAGAAGCTGACGTAGAAATGGCAGAGAATGTGTTATGAAATCACATTGAATAGCATGAAGATATTCAATTCTGAATATCAAAAATGAATATGTAAGGTTTTGGGTACAGAAAAAAATGTCCATGGAGCGAATATAATGGGTTAGAAAACAGAACACAGAAATGCAAAATGCAAATCTGAAACGAAGGAGGCAAAGCCCAGATACAGACCTCTTAACAGTTTATGTGCACAAAATTTTAGAAGGAACTCTTATAATGCATATAAACATGTGAAGCTTGGAAAATCATACAAAGTATGAGCAGAACCGATCTGTATGCGATGCAGCATTTATAACAGCGAAGACAGCATTTTCTTTAAATCAGTGGGTTAGAGCTTATCTATTTTCGTTAACACGAATTCGTTAAAAAGGAAAATTCTGAAAGTACACGAGCTTTAACAAAAAAAAAAATATGACATTGCAGTAAAAGCTTGGTTTTTCTGTGCTTTGTATCTTAAATCAAAAGTGTCTTACGAAAAAAAAATGATATGCAGCCAGAAAGCGAGGAAAGTGAGGAAAATGAGCAGACAAGTAAAGTGCTATGTTGTTCGTCTGTCGAGTCGACGGGGACCACTTCAATCATCTTAGGGTTGAGGAGGGAGAGACGGTTTGAAGGTACGCAGGTGGCTGATAATGCCAATGCGTGCATGGAATGTGTGGTAATGGCTTGGACAGGAAATATGGATGGGACGTCCTCTTGATTGCTGGCGTGGGCTTTCCTTGCTTGTCTCTTTTGTTGTGTTGCAGCTGTCCTCCTTCTTCACATAGATTGGCACTTTATCTCTGTTATTTGATATTTAACAGTCTTCTGAGTCAGGTTGTATGAAAGTGTTTCAGCTTATTGGCATGCTGTTGGTACATTCCACCTAGTGTGCAGACAATAACTGCACTGTACGTTTCAAGCTTGGTCTCTAGACCTAAAGCCTCTTCTATTCCAAAACATTGGTGTGTAGTCTGCCAAAGGTAGCGCTTGGTTTTGTAAATCAGACGGTCACTCATCGTCGATGGCGACGTTCTGGGACAGTGTGCTGCCAAAAATATGAGTGAATTTACAACACAGCAGTGAGTCTCACACCACGCTGGCTATGTTGTCAGGCTCTTCCTAGGGTC
>JADBJO010007309.1:107206-115344 GCA_016801955.1 Conus betulinus | reverse complement strand
GGGCAATACTCCACAGGGAGATTAACCGATCCAACCTAATAAACGGAATAAACAGATGAAATCAAGAATAATAAGGACAAGAAAACATAAATAATTAGATAAGAGATCCTTTCATTTTTTAAAAAGAGTGAGGTAAAATGGTGACAATGGGATAAATGAATAGGCGTATCTGAAGGTTGTAGGGGACGACGAAAATCAACAGGTGGTTTATTAAGATGTAGAAAACCAGAAGGGAAGATTGCAGTTCCAAGACAGCTGTTAAAGAGAAGATAAAGAAGGTAACCATTCCACATACACAAAAGAGAGGGACAGAGATTGGGAGGAAGGGGATTGGTTAGGGGAAGGAGGGAAGGGGGGGTGGGGGTAAATACAATAGGTCTAAACATAGGTCTCTGCACAGGTATTTATTCTCTGCACAAGGCTCTTGCGGCCGTTCTTTTGTTTGGTGTGTCTTTCTAGCCGCCCCCCCCCACCCCCCCCACCCCCCCCCCACCCCCCCACCCCCCCCCCCCCCCACATTCCCCACAACATGTTCCCTATTCTCCTCCCCCACCCCCAACCCCCCCAGCAAGCTCTTGGTATCCTGTCGTCCGCACACAAAATCATTAGTGCCGACCCTTATACCAACACTCTCGATTTCCTTATAGTAGAGAAGCAACTTTGGGAGAGATTGACAGCAGACAGAAGCGAAGAGAAGTAGCAGAAGATCATCGGATAACCCCTCCCCCACCCTCCAAACCTCACCCCCTCCCTGCTCAGCAAGTGTTCGGCCATGACTCCTGACGCTCTCAGGGGATACGGGCAAGAAAGCAGTTCCAGGTCAGACTCCCAGCTAGATTCCTTCCTTTGCCAGCAATTTTCCTCATCACCCCGATCTCTCACCACACACGCTTTCGCCTCCTAGGAATAGATAAAAAGGAAAACGGAAACAAACACACAGAAACAGACAGTAAAGAAACAAAAACAAAAAACAAAAAAACAAAAAAAAAAAAAAACACAAGAGACCAGATGAGAGCAGGAACAAGATGCGCGCGAGCCAAACGTGGAAGGCCCCAGATAAAGAGGGGCGGGGAGAAGGGAGGGTACGAGGTACTCACGATGGGTACTTCGATGTAGTTCGGTTCAGGCAGCAAGGGAAGCTCCTCGCCTTTCAAAAAAGCTCTCCCCTAGCCGGTGTAGATGTCGCTTTGAACCCCCTTCCCGTACCCCTCCCCCCCCCCCCACCCCCCCCCCGACACACAACAACCAATCACCCCGCCGCCGCCCCCTTTTCCCCATGTTGTTAATGCTAAGATTTTTTGTACGGAAAAGTGGGGGGTTTTGGGAGGGGCCAGCATATGAGAGGGAAGAAGAAGATGGGGGGAGGGGGGAGGGGGAGGAGGGGAGGGGCAAGGTTCAGGGAGGTGGGAAGGGAGGAGGGGAGGGGGAGGAGGGGCAGGGGCAAAGTGATGAACGGCCGGAGCGAACCCGAACAAAGAGATTGAGATGAAGAAGAAGCATACAGCAGTACGGGTAAGTATGGTAGCACAAAAAAGAAAAAAGAGAGCGAAGAAAATATTTTAAGATAATGCCTGAAGCAGAAAGAAAGAATATAAGAAAAGAATAAGAACTCTCCAGAGGAGAGGATGAGAGACGAGATGGGACGGGATGGTTGAGGGGGAGCGAGAGGAGGAGAGGAGTGGGAGGAGTGAGTGAGGGAGAGAGGAGGAGAGAGAGAGACGTGCGCACATCCTTGCCCCACGATGTACGCACATTTACTGTCGTTAGCAGGGGTTTTTTGTTTTTATTAGTGGGTGGTGTGTTGCGTATAGTGAATGACAACACTCAATAACTAACACACAACCAAAGGACCAGTCGGCGGTGCGGCGTCTCCCTTGCTAGTGGCCTCCTGAACAACGTGATGGCTTCTGCTATAGGGGGGGTGTTTGACAGGTTTGACAGGAGAGGAGAACGGGCAGAGTGTGGGACGTAATGCCAGCAGTATGAGGGCGTTGGAAAGAAAGTCCGCAAACTTGCCTTACTTAGACTGAGATGAGCTGAGGGTCCTCACTCCACCGTCTGCGCCAGCTCATCCCTGGGTCGTCCTTCTTTTTCTCTCGGCCTGCCCAGTTTTATTCCTGTTTGTGACAAAAAAGACGGGGGGGGGGGGGGGGGGGGGGGGGGGGGGGGGGGGGGGGGGGGGGGAGGGGGGGGGGGGGAGGGGGGGGGGGGGGGGGGGGGGGGGGGGGAGGGGGGGGGGGGGGGGGGGGGGGGGGGGGAGGGGGGGGGGGGGGGGGGGGGGGGGGGGGTGGAAAGGGGGGACTCACACCTGGGGGGGGGGGTACTACGAAAATTGTGAAGAAAACTGCACTCCTTTTACGAACTCTAGACGGCACTTCCTTTTCCACAAACCTAGAAGCGGGCAAAAAAAAGTCAAAAAACAAATCTTGGAAACAGCAAAAGGACTCATTTCTAAAATCTGAAAAAATGGTTGAGGATGGAGTTAAGTGAGAACGTCCGTAACAAGGTTGTCCGCCCGTGCATTAGTGTTTAGTGAGGGGAGGGGAGTGTGTGTGGGTTGTGTTTGTTGTGTGTGTAGTGTGAACAGATGGGTGGGTTAGGAGGGGAGCGGGGGATAGGTGATGGGGTGGGGGGAGTGCTGAGTGGTTAGGTGCGTAGGGAACATTGGAGAAGAGAATTACTCAGGGGTCACTCTCTGCTAGTCAGTCCTCTGAGTCATCTTATCCTCATCTTCTCTCTTCTCTATCTCTCTGTCTCTAACAGCGGTTGTCTGTCTGTCTCTTTCTCTTTCGTCTCTCTCTGTCACACACACACACACACACACACCACACACACAAACACACACACACACACACACACCACACAGCGCCACTCGCACCACTCGCACACCTACACACGCACATTACACACAACCAAAGAGAGAGAGGAGAGGGAGAGGAGAGAGACAGCAAGAAAGAAGAGAAAAGGAGAGGAGAGAGAGACGAGAGAGAGGAGAGAGAGATAACTCAGAAAAACAAACTCAGAACATTTTTGTAATGTACGTCGGCCTTGGCCACAATACATGGAGAGGTATCAAATGGAAAAGGGCAGTGGTGGGGCTGGGGAAGGGAGCCAGGCGGGAGATGGGGGCGAGCAAAGGAATGAGAGGGGGGGAGGGGCTGGGGAGGGGGGGGGGGAGGGAGGGGGAGGGTGATGAAAGGGAGGAGGTGAATGAAAAAGATAAATAAATATTCCACAGGAGAGGGGGGGGGGGGGAGAGGGGAGAGAGAGGAGAGAGGAGAGAGGGAGAGAGACGCCGAGGGAGAGAGAGGAGAGAGGAGCGAGGCCAGAGGAGGAGAGAGAGAGAGAGGAGAGAGAACGGAGGGAGAGAGAGAGAGAGGAGAGAACGAACATGGCATCTTTTCTGGAGAAAATCAGGTCGTGGATTGTTTATTGAACTTTCCCCCGCTCCCTCCGGACAGTGATCGGATTATGCAGGGAACATACAAACAAGCAAACACACTGAAAACCATGCAACTGATTGTGAAATGAAACCGCATTAACGAAGGCGCTTTCACTTGCGCACTTATTCACGTTCTATAATATTCTAAACTTTAAAGCAAAATAGCTTACTCAAGTACAGACTTACATGCAGACAGACAGACACATATTCGCGCGCGCGCACCACACACACACACGCGCACTCATACACACATAGAAAACACACCACACACACACACACCACACACACACCACACACACACTGTTTCGTTCTCGCTTCAGTCAACTCAGAAGACAGAGCAATGCTTCTACGTCTTTACTACATGCTGTCGGATTCACAACGTACGTTACAATGAACACCAATCAGTTAACAATCACCACTACCGTCGGCACGCTGCTGTCAGCTGACTGACTACAGTTAACACACTGTAACACGTTAAGCGGACCTAAGCGTGTTAACATACTGTTAACACATTTACACATGTCACACACACACACACACACACACACACACACACAACACACACACTGTACACATGCATGCACACACATACACAATGTACATATACACAGAGATGCATACATAATTAAGCACACACGCACGCATGCACGCACGCACGCACGCATCCACACATACACACACACACACACACGCGCGCGCGCGCGCGCGCACGCACGAACGCGCGCGCGCGCGGCGATTGCTTGCGCGCACACACGCAAGTACCATATGCACTCACCAGCACACACGCACGCACGCGCGCGCGCGCGCAACACACACACACACACACACACACACACACACACACACACACACACACACATGTACGCATGCATGCAGCACACATACACACGTACATATACACAGAGACGACATACATAATTAAGCACACGCACACACGCACACACGCACACACGCACGCGCGCACGCATACATGCACGCACGCACGCATTCACACATACATACACACACATACACACTTGCGCGAGCGCTTGCACGCACACACGCAAGTACATATGCACTCACTAGCACACACACAGGCGCACACACGCACGCGCGCGCCCCCGCGCGCCGCGCAGCACGCAGACACACACACACACACACCACACACAACACACAACACAACACACAAACACACACACACACACACACACACGCCAAATCAATTCAGGCCAAATCAAATTATGTTGTTTATCCTTGGCCAATGGGGAAAGTTGTCGTCAGACACAAGAGGGACAGTTTGAAGACAGGAGAAATGAAACGAATGACTGAAATGAACGACGAATAATTGAATTCAAATGGACATGAGGGTTATCAATAAATCAGACGTAAGTCAGTAAGATAATCAATTGAAATGAAATGGACATGTCCCAAGACATGCGACCTGAAGTCAAAGAGATATCTGGAAAGAGAGTGTGATCACCGTTGGCTAGCAGAAGTGGGACAGAGAGAGACTGGGAGGGAGGGAGAAAGGGGGGGGGGTGGGGGGGGGGGGAGGGGAGGGGAGGGAGGGAGGGAGGTGGTTGGTCAGGGCCACAAGCACCATTAGTCCAGAGACAAGAGCTTGACACAAAGCTTCTTCACGTCGGGTCTTTGGCCTCAGATCACCTCGCTTATTCTTTGTACCAACCCGCCCGCACGCCCCCCTCTCCAAACACCACCACCACCAACACACACCTTCTCCCCTCTCCTCTCTCCAGTCACCACTTCAGTGCCTCCCTGCTGTCTATCCTCCACTCAGTCTTTATTTCGTCGTCTCCTCACCCACTGTCCGTACACCCCCCACCCCTCCTCGCTCACTCGCTCTCCACGCAAGACGAAAAGTGAGAGGGCCCAGAGGAGAGGCGGAACAAGATGCGTGCGCACCCGAAAGGACTGAGAAGGGAGGGGTGCTTCTGCTTTAGTTCTGGTCAGCCAGCTCTCTTACCTCCTTTGTCGTCCCTCGTCGATGTGGTGTGGTGCTCCCCCCCCCCCCCCCCAACCCTCTCCATTTTTTTTCACTGGAGTGATTGTAGATGTGTTGAACAAGGGAGTTTTACGAGGGTCAGTGCGATTTGACAGGGTGGAAAGCAAGAGATAGAGAAGGAACACGTTTAAAAATTTCCACCCACAAACAGAGTCAAAGATAAAGAAGGCCAAAAAAAAATGATTATTGAGAAGAAAGAAGCACGTGTTCCCTCACTGAGTGAAAGGACTGAGTGGGACAGCACTGTCAAAAACAACCCAGTCGCCTGGACTCCATGATGTCCTGTCATCATGGACACCATGAACGCTCCTGATGTCCTGTGTATGTTGGACAGAACAGGCCGACCTGTCAGTACAACACTATGTTAATTTTGACCAGTAAATGGTTTCAGTCAGAACAGGCCGACCTGAACACGACCAAAGTGACTCGAAAGGTAGGGCAGAGACTCCTTCGGAGGGTTGCCTGCTGGCCACGCGATATTGATGGCTGCCTGTGGCCTGCTAGTGATGGCACGGTGACAGGCGGAGTCTGAGCCTGGCATTGCAGGGGGGTTGACGGGAATGAAGAGCGAGGGAAGCAGTTGCCATTGTGGGACGAAGCCATGCATAAAGAATTTTCTCTAAGTGCTCTATGTTTATTCGTAGTGGGAAAAAAAAATTGGGATCAGATAAAGGAAAAAAGGGAACTGCATTCACTTTTTAAGTTTATTTGTGTTAAAAAAAAAAAGCACACATTTAGTAAGAAAGCTCTTACCCTTTCGAATTGTTTGCACACATGAAGAAAGAACGCTTTATCCTTACGAATCCTTTTTTTTTCCTTTAAATAATATTTTAAAATGGGGCGAGATGAAAACATCCGTCTCACAGTGAATACATATTGATACATAGAGCACAACTAAGAGCATGGCGAGAGAAAGATGTGTTAGGTGCTGGAAAGAGAACACGGGAAGGGTTGGAGCACGGAATGGAGAAGGGTGGGGGTGGGGGGAGGGGGGTGGGGGGGGGGGGCTAAATGTGAAGGGAAGACGGAGGGAAGGTCTGCCTGTCTCTGTCTGTCTGTCTGTCTGTCCGTCTGTCTGTCTCTCTCTCTCTCTCTCTCTCTCCTCTTTAGATCTCTCTCTCTCTCCTCTCTCTATTGTTGTCTCTCTTCTTTGAAAAATGTATATTGGTGTCTTCCTGAGTTGTGGAAGTTGACAGTTGTGGCCGACCGACTTTCTTCTGCTCCCTGTGGACAAATGATCAGATTATGCCACAGAACACACAAACAAGCAAACACTGTAAAAAAAAAATCTATTCCATGATTGTGAAATGAAATGGCTTCAACAAAGGCTCTTTCACATGCACACATACACAACTGCCATAACATTCAAAACCCAATTAAAGTATGTTATTTATCACACACATACAACGCGCATGCACATACATGCAGACACGTATGCATGCAAGCACGCAGGGCACACACACAACACAACACACAAACACACACACACACACACACACACACCACACACACGCGCGCGCACACACACACACACACACACACACACACACACACACACACACACACACGCGCGTGGTGCGCGCGCGCGCACGCACACACACACAAACACACACACACACACACACACACACACACACACACACACACACACATCATCACTCACAACTCACTCCCCACTCATACATTCACACCTTTCACACACGACACACACACACACGCATGCGCATGCCCCATAGCAATTCAGTCCCGATCAGATTATGTTTGTTATCCCTTTGCTGATCTGAAAACTGCTGTCAGGCGTCAGGGACAGTGCAGAGGCAGGGAGGATGAAATAATTAAATAGTAATCAACAATTAAAAGAAAATATAAAGTAATTAACTATATAATTGAATAACCGTCGTGAAAACAAATGCATTAGTAAATCAGGCTGCATTAGCCAACTTCGTAAATGAATGAATAAGAAATGTTCAAAAAAACTGGACTGATCTGGAGTAAAGAGAAATGTCTAATGAAGGCGATCATTTAGGCATGCAGAAGTGGGATGGAGTGACGCAGAGGGAGAAAGAGAGGAGGTGGCGGAGGGGGTGGGTGGGGGGGTGTGATAGGGGTTTGAAGAGCAATTAGTCCTGAGACAAGAGTTCTACACAAAGCTTCTTCACGTCGTCCTTGCCCTCAAGGTCAGCTGGGTCATTTCTTTTTTTTAACGTCCCCTTCCCTTGCCCTCGGCTTCGATTTTTTTTTCTCTGTAAATTAATCCCACCCACACCCCCATCTTCTTTCTTACCGGTCCATCCACCGCTCCCCATGCCTCTTGCTATCCTTCTGTCACTCCTCATCCCTCTCCTCACCACCCGTCCTCTCCTCCTCCAACCCTCCCCCCCCCCCCCCCCCCCCCTCACCTCTCCACCCCCCTTCCCCTCCCACTCGCTCTTCTCGCAAGACCAAAAAAAAAAAAAAAAAAAAAAACCAATCCAGGGGCCTAAAAGAGAGGAAGAACAAGATGTGTGCGCACCCCATAAAGGCCGAAAAGGGGCTGGGTGCTTCCGTTTTATGTCTGGTCAGGCAGCTCCCTCCTTCAAAACTCTGCTGTCCTCGTCGGCATCGTGTTCGGCACAAAATACCTCCCAGCCCCCCACCCCCACCCCCACCCCCCCCACCCCCGCCCCCCTCCCCATCCCCAAGTAAGTGGTTGAA
>JADBJO010007309.1:97206-102206 GCA_016801955.1 Conus betulinus | reverse complement strand
TTTCAATGGCTTCGTTCTTCCTACCTTTCTGATCTCCTTCATCTCTATAATCCTTCTGGGCAGTTGCGTTCCTCTACCGACATCACTCTGCTCAAAATCCCTAGATTTCGAACTAAAACCTGTGGCGATCGTTCTTATTCTTTTCAGGGTCCGGTTTCTTGGAATAAACTCCCATACCTTTGCGTAGTTCAAACTCTCTGTCTTCCTTCAAGGCATCTCTTAAAACAACCCTCTTCACCTGTCAATAGCAGTTCTTCCTTCCCCTTCCCTTGCCCTTCAAATTGATTTTGCGACTAATGTGCGCGCGCGCGCGCGCGCGCGCGCGCGCGCGCGTGTGTGTGTGTGTGTGTGTGTGTGTGTGTGTGTGTGTGTGTGTGTGCGCGCGCGCGCGCGCGCGCGTGTGTGTGTGTGTGTGTGTGTGTGTTGTGTCCGTTGATTGATTGATTGATTGATTTAATTTAACGTCTATTCACAACAATGGTGATATTAGACTAGTGTGTGTGTGTGTGTGTGTGTGTGTGTGTGTGTGTGTGTGTGTGTGTCGTAGATGCATGGTACTTATTTCAAAAATTCATCTTCTTACTGGTTACATTTACGTTTTCTTTAGCCTTTATGTATTTGTAAGCGCTTAGGACTTTTGATGTCAGATTAAGCGCCATAAGTAATCATTATTATTATTATTATTATTATTATTATTATTATTATTGAAGAAGAAGAAAGAGGTGTTTGACGAGCAGGAGCAGCCGGACCTACGTCACATCACATCACACATCATACTACTCATCACATCACATCACACCACATCACATCACATCACATTGCATCACGTCACATCATGTTACTCATCACATCACATCACACCACATCACATCACATTGCATCACCATCACATCGCACCACATCACACCACATCATACCACATCGCATCATACTGCATCACATCACATCGCACCACATCACATCAGATCATATCACATCACATTGCATCAATCACATCGCAACACATCACATCACATCATACACAACATCACATCACATTGCATCACATCACATCACACCGCAGCACATCAAATCACATCGCAGCACATCACATCGCATCATACCACATCACATCACATCATACAACATCATATCACATAACATTATATCACATCACACCACATCACATAACATCCACCACATAACACCACATCATACCACATCGCATCACATCATATTACTCATCACATCACACCACTTACATCACATTGTATTACTCATCACATTACATTCACATCACATTGCATCACATCACATCATACCACATTATGTACATCACATCACACCATACCACATCACATCACATCACATCACATCATACACACATCACATCGCATCATACCACATAACATACCATCATACCACATCATGCCACATCACATCACACCACACCGCATCGCATCATACACACATCACATCATACCACATTATATCACATCACATTATATCGCATCACATCATACCACATTATACCACATCACATTATATCACATCACATCATGCCACATCACATCGCATTACTGATCACATCACACCACATCACATCACATCACATTGCATCGCATCACATTGCATCATACCACATCATATCACATAATACAACATCGTATCACATCACATCATATTAACTCACGCCACATCACATCACATCACATCACATTATACCATATAACATCATATACATACCACATCACATCATACCAATCACATCATATCACATCACAACACGTCACATCATATCACATACCACATCCCATCATACCATATCACATCACAACACACCATATCACACAATATCACATCGCATCATACCACATCACATAACACATACCACATCACATACCACATACCCTCACACCACACATTACACTACGTCACATCACTATCACTATCACATCACATCACATCACATAATACCACATCACATCATACCACATCACATCATACCACATCGCCCTTGCACCCAACCCACATCACCTCACACCACATCACACATCACACTACGTCACATCACTATTGGACTGATGTGCTGTCGTTGTTGCAGTAGGGTCTGAAAATGAAAGAGGTGCCCAGCGAAGAGGCAGAACCAGACCCCATCACGTGACACCCCCATCACACCACCATCCCGTCCCATCCCATCACACCACATCATATCAGAAACCACCCACATCCCGTGACCCACCACTTGTGGACTGATGTTGTTGTTGTTGTTGTTGTTGTTGTTAGAGCTACGGCCTGGAGAAGAAAGAGGTGCCCAGCGAAGGAACCAGAAACAGAAACTGTCACGTGACAGCCACATCACATCACATCACATCACATTACATCACAGCTCATCACATCACATCACATAAACACTCACACTACGCCACATCACACCGCACCACCTCAATATCAGAACCCACACCACATCCCACGACACCCCACCTATGAACTGATGTGTTGTTGTTGTTGTTTGTTGTTGTTGTGTTGTCGTTGCAGTACAGCCTGAAGAAGAAAGAGTGGCCAGCAAAGAGGCGGAACCAGACCCCATCACGTGACACCCACATCACACCACATCCCATCCCATCCCATCCCATCAAATCACATCACATCACATCACATCACATCACATCACATCACATTCAATATCAGAACCACACCACATCCCACGACCCCCACCTATGACTGATGTTGTTGTTGTTGTTGTCGTTGTTGTTGTCATTGTCGTTGCAGTACGGCCTGAAGAAGAAAGAGGTGGCCATTGACGAGGCGGAACCAGGACGCCATCACGTGACACCCACATCACATCACATCCCGTCCCAACACATCACATCACATCACACCACACGACATCGATATCAGAACCCCACCACATCCCACGACCCTCACCTATGAACTGACGTGTTGTTAACCAAATTTCAAGTAAATGTTAGCGAACCGCCAAGAGAATCGGGGACTAACGGGTCACAAGACAAAACACGACGCGTTTCGACCTCTTAGGTCTTCTTCAGGCCAGACACACAAACAAATAGGACAACGAAAATGAACGAATTTTTAGCGATAGGTGGGCAGGCGTTGATGTGTTGGTGTTGTTTTGTTTGTCGTTGCAGTACGGCCTAAAGAAGAGGAGGTGCCCAGCGAGAGGCAGAGCCAGACCCCATGTCGGAAGGTCGCGTTTGGCCGTAAGAAGAAGACCCCAGCTGAACTGGCCGCCGAGAACAACCCGGACTCCGATGATGAAGAGTTCGCAAGTAAATTCTCTTCCCTTTGTTGCTGTAGAAATTTGTGTGAGGTAACGCCGGCACCTCTCCCTGACCACCACCACTACTACTACCATACCACACCTACTACTACCACCACCACCAACCACCACCACCACACCCCACCGACACCATTTTCATTCCTGAGTTTTTCAAAGACATAACATCTTTGATCATTTTATTTGGAGAGTTGTGTGTTATCATGTTGATGCCGTGAGCGAGGGGGCTAGAGAAATCACGTCTGCATTTTTGTGGTACTGGGTTTGTTGTTGTTACTGTTGTTGTTGTTTCTGTTGTTATTGTTTTGATAATCTTAAGTATATATCCGTGTGTGTGTGTGTGTGTGTGTGTGTGTGTGTGTGTGTGTGTGTGTGTGTGTGTGTGCGTGTGTGTGTGGGTTGAGGGACAACATTTAGGCTATGAGGCTTGTGGGTTAGTGCTGCCTCCTTAAAAAAAAATCCATATATTAAAAAATCTCGCATCTATTTTTGTATTATTTGTGTATTTATTTATTCATCTGTTTATCTCTCGTTGATGTTTTTGTTGCCCTATGTATAACCAGGTCATGCTGATCGGACTGGTATCGATCTCTTCGACCCATCTTGGCTTAGTTTGCGTTCGCGCAAGCCATTTTGAGTAGCGGCCAGCTCCCCCCGTCTCTCTCTCTCTCTCCCCCCTCTCTCTCTCTCTCTCCCCCCCCACTCTCTCTCTCTCTCTCTCTCTCTCTCCTTCGCCCCCCCCCCCTCTCTCTCTGTCCTCCTCCTCTGTCTTTCACTTTGCGAACTTGGCTGTGATGAAGCAGTCCCGAAATTAGCCTGATACTTTATACAGTTTTCTCTGGGTTTGTTTTGGTTTTTCGTTTTTTAATTGTTGTTTACTGGAGGAATGAGGGGGTAGGGGGGGGGGGGGTGGTGTTGTTGACGTGACTGTTTCGGATAGACACGTCATCCATCAGCCCGGGCGCTCTGTTTATACAGCTGTCATCCAAGACAGGACAATGTGTGGTGTGTGTGTGTGTGTGTGTGTGTGTGTGTGTGTGTGTGTGTGGGTGTGTGTGTGTGTGTGTAATATTGACGCTTACACACTCGTCTGTCAGAAGTCCTTAGACGCTTTCATTTCGATTGTTTCTTTCTTTTTCTTTTTATCGTTATTGTTGTTGTTTTTTTTTAAGAAGGGGGGTGGGGGGTGGGGGTGGAATGTAAATCCGTTGGAATATGTTATTTGTGCTGTGGGGCCCAACAGCTGTCTTGAGCCGGTCCCTTTCCATCACAACTGTGCATGCATGCCTTTTTGTGCGTGTGTCTGTGATATTCTGTACTGTTTTGGGGAAAAAAAGCTAGTCTTTTGACGTTCTTGAATATTGCCTATTTTTTTTTTTTTTTAATCAGCCACTTTTTTTTTTGGTTTTGTTTTTTGTTTCCTCTTACTGACCACAAAGAAGTATTCATGTATGTGGTGTCATGACTCTTTTTTATGTCGTGTTTCAATCGAGGATGGTCCTCTCTCTCATTCTTGTCCACCACCTAACATGTTGCAATTGAAGACCAAAAAGCACAGAAACCTGTGGAACTGCTCAATTGGTACTCTGCATTTTTTTTTTTTTTTCGTTATTCATCAAACTGAAAGCCGCCGGACATTGCTAAGTAGGTGTGTGTAGGTTTGTGAGATGGCTTATCCTTGACAGTTGTGTGTACTTCCTGTTGATCTGTCTTGGAGAAGGGA
>JADBJO010007309.1:90000-92500 GCA_016801955.1 Conus betulinus | reverse complement strand
GCGTGCACACATAAAAGAAAAAAAAAGCTGAACTATGGAGGTGTTCAAGTTACAAAAGACCAGAAATAACATTTTCAAGCGAAAGGAATAGTTAACACCATGAAACGTTTTTTTTTTTTTTTTTTTTTTTTTTTTTTTTTAATCAACATCAGTGTAATTCTTAAATTGTATGAGTTATTTTCTTGCTTCACACATATACGATTATGACGCTTTAAAAGAAACTGGGCACGAAAGTGAGTAATTATGACTCAGAAGAAGACGCTCATTCTCAGCAGGAAATAATGCTCTCCGTTACTGCAGAAGGTTTTTCTGGTGACAAAGGTTAGATTCATACTTTGCTTCTTTTCTCACACTGTTGTGTCAAAAGCAATAACATGTAATTTGAAAGTGCTGATTTCATTGACCTGCACAAAGCATAAATATAACAGTTGCTTCCATTGAAGAAGTCTGTAAAGTAGTCTTTTGATACCAGCAGCCACCCATACTGACTATGACTGTGTCCATGATGTCACCAGCGGGGCACATCCATCACGATGGGCCCGTCCAACGCGCGGGAGACTGTGAACAGCACGGCTTTCTTCACCTGTGAGGCGTCCTTCGACCCCAGCATGGACCTCGTCTACACCTGGTACTTCAACGGTCACCTCCTAGACGTTCTCCACAGGCCTGACCTCCGGAAGGTCAGCAGGGGTGGGGGAGGTCAAGGTTTTTGAGGTTAGGGTGGAGATGAAGATGGAAGATAGGTCGGGGATGCGGTTTGTATTGGGTACGAGGACAGATAGATGACAGTTGAGCGGCATAATTTTCTGAAACCCTTGAACATTTTGTGTGTTAAAATAGAAACATTGACTCGTTTTGGATGCCTATACTTAAAGCATTCAAATCAGTTAGTCTTTGTGTGAAATTTTATATGTATTTCTTGCCGAATCAGGTTTTTACAAATATTAGTAACCAAAAAACGATAATCTGATTGAACGAGAAAAATATGCCCCAAAAACACTTTCTTAGAGGAAACGGTGAATTTCTAATCTATCATGAACTTGAAATTGATCATGAATGTCAGATAGAGTTTCTTACATTTAATGGCCTGGTATCATCGGTTAAAGATAATGTTAGAAAAACTGGAATTAGGCCAAACATTGACCGTAACAATGGCTACTTGGATGTGCCATCTACATTGTTGTCCCCTGTTTGTTCTGGTGTGCTCGCCCCTGTCATTTCTGCTGGACGATATGGTGTCGTAAGCAGCATTCGTTTGGTGTTATGGGCGTGAATTCATTTCATCATGGGAGCAAGAGTTACCCTACTTGTTCTTTAATTACTGTTTACTGTTCCCTGCCTCATTTAAGAATTCGTTTCATATCTATCAAACCGAGGTTATCTGTATTTTTTACTGTTCGTCAGTGTGTTTGTTTGACTATTCAAGATCGAAAAGCTGTGCCTGTCTTCAATAAAAAGGTAATTTGTCTTTGCTCATTTCTCCAGTTGTTGTTGCCTTGCCGAGGTGCCACGTAAAGGGTATACGGGCAACCTTGGAATAGTCTTCCTTTGGGATGTCTCCTTGTTTGTTCTGTGTACTCTCTCCTGTCATTTCATCATGGAGCAAGAGTTACCCTACTTGTTCTTGAATTAATGAATCTTGTTTGTCAGTGACTCGGTTTTCAAATAGGCAGAGAGACAGTTAGTTTACGTTCTTACTCACATATTTAGAGTAGCTACAGCTACGAAAATGAGCTTGACAGAGAATCAGCAGGTAAAGAAGACACTGCTGAACTTGACCACAGTCCGACTTTTCGGGAAGTGACAGAAGATGCAAACTATACTCAAACACTGGATATGGGGATGGGACTGTTCAAGTGCCCGTGACTGCTTTCCCGTTCCTGGGGAAGGAGAGAAGGGAAGAGGGCGGGGGCGGGTGTGGGGGTGGGGGTGGGGGGGGGGGGGGGCCTGCACAATAGTGAAAGAAGTCTCCAGTCACGAAGGAAATTTTATGTTCACAGTTGTATGTTGAATTAATAATAATAATAATTATTATTATTATTATGACTACTTATATAGCTCCTATCCTCGGGTAGAGACCAAGCTCTAAGCGCTTTACAATCCACACTCGTTTGCCACAATGGGTTGCCTACTTGGGTAGTGCCGACTGAAGAGCTGCCAGTTGGCGCTTCACCCAGTCGTTTCTCGTGTCATTCAGTCAATATCGTTCAATTTCGTTCACTCAGTTTCCTTACTGAATTATCTATTCATTGAAAGATTCGATCGGCCTTCCCCTCTCTCTTGTATAAACTCAGTCTTTCTACGTTTTTTTTTATATAGTTGCGAGACATGGACACTGATGGCCGAAAACAGAAAGAAGAATCCAGGCGTTTGAGACCAGGTGCCTGAGGAAACTACTCAGCATCTCCTACAAAGAACACAAGACCAATGATTATGTGCGGAACCTGGTCGCTAACCTAGTTGGGCCCCACGAACCACTTCTGGCAATCGTCGAAAACGA
>JADBJO010007309.1:77500-82500 GCA_016801955.1 Conus betulinus | reverse complement strand
TTTCCCTGCGTCTATCACACACACACACACACACACACACACACACACACATACACCACACACACACACACACACACCACACACACACACACACACACACACACACACACACACACACACACACACACACACACACACACACACACACACACGTATGCACGCACGCAGGCACGCATCCTGCTGCGGTGGTCTTCATCACATATGAGTCAAACTAGTCAAATCATGTCGTTTTCTTTCTTTTATCGCATTATCACACGTGAACCAAAATAGGTAAATCACGGCGTATGTTCTCCTTTTCTTCCTCTCTCTCTCTCTCTCTCTCTCTCTCTCTCTAACACATTGTTCTCATGTCAACAAAAATAGGCAAACTGCGTGTTCTTTTCTTATTATTAAATTATGATTACATGTGGGTCAACGTAAACAAATAGCGTCTCTCGCTTTCTTTTCTTCTAATCGCAAAGCACAGCATATGTACAGAAGTTTTTTTTTCCTTTTGTTTGCTTTTTGTTTACACACACACACACACACACACACACACACACACACACACACACACACACACACACACACACACACTTTTACCTGCTAGCACTCAGGGAGGATGTCATTTGCTGAAGAAGGCAAAGAAAGCCGAAAATTTCATTTATAACCACGACAGCTTGTTGTTCTTGTGCTTTTTTCTTTTGGATATCTATCTATCTATCTATATCTATATTTATATATATATATATATATATATATATATATATATATATATATATATATATATATATCTATATATATATATATATGTGTGTGTGTGTGTGTGTGTGTGTGTGTGTGTGTGTGTTTTCCAGAAAGAGATGAAGGGGTACAACGATCACTACGTGGCCTATGTGGGCGGTCACAACTACTTTCTGGAGTACGACGCCAAGGTTCAAGCCTTTAACGACATGGGCTACGGCCCCAACACCTCCGTCGCCGTCATCTTCTCCGCCGAGGACTGTGAGTCACGAGCACGCGCGCGCGTGTGTGTGTGTGTGTGCGCACGCGCGCGCACGTATGTATGTGTGCGTGCGTGCGTGCGTGCGTGTGTGTGTGTATGTGTGTGTGTGTGTGTGTGTGAGAGAGAGAGAGAGAGAGAGAGGGAGAGAGAGAGAGAGAGGGAGGGAGGGAGGGAGAGAGAGAGCTTTGGGATATGGATGATGAGGAGTAAAGGAAGTGGGGGGAAAGGTTGGGTAAAGATAGTTTTATTGTGTGTTCGTGTGTGTGTGTGTGTGTGTGTGTGTGTGTGTGTGTGTGTGTGTGTGTGTGTGTGCGCGCGCACGCGCGCGTATGTGTGTCTGTTTGCCTGTCTGTCTGTCTGCGCCACCTCCTCTTTCTTTCTCTCTCTCTCTCTCTCTCTCTCTCTCTCTCTCTCTCTCTCTCTCTCTCTCTCTCTCTCTCTTCTTTGACGTGTTCCCCACTCATTCCCTCTCTCCCTCCCCCTACTGTCTCTGTTTCTTTGTCTGTCTGTCTCTCCTGTCTGGCTGTCTGTCTCTTTCTCTGTCTGTCTCTTCCCTATCTCCTCCCCACCCCCCCTTCTCTCTTTGTGTCTCTGTCTGTCTGTCTCTCCTGTCTGTCTGTCTGTCTGCCTCTCTGTCTGTCTGCCTGCCTGTCTCTTCCCTCTCTCCCCCCCCCACCCCCTTTACTCTCTCAGTGTCTTTATCTGTCTGTCTTCCCTGTCTGTCTGTCTGTTTGTCAGTCTGTCTGTCTGTCCCTTTCTGTCTGTCTGTCTGTCTCTCCATAATGAAGACACCATAATTCATTAATTCATCTTCTCATTGTCACCTTCCCTCCTCCCCAGTGCCGAGAGTGGCGGTGACTGACGTCAGAGGGGACGGCTACAACGGCACGGCCAATTACGTCACCTGGAATGAACTGCCGTCCACACGGGAAAATCGCTCGAGGCATCATCCTGGGATACCAGGTGAACAGAGACAGAGACGCCAGTATTGGGGGATGGGGAAGGCAGGTGGGGGCAGAGGGCAGGGTTGGTCGATCGGTTGGTTGGTCAACTGGCTGGTTGACTTGCTGGCTGATTGGTTGAACGTGTTTGGGCTTTGATGTCCTGCGATGTTGTTCCCAGTGGACCTAGCCATTCCGGAGAAGCCGTTGCACAAAAGACACAAAGTTTGCAATTCGCAAGGGAGGTAATCTCGCGTTCTGCGAGAGTGACCCCCCGCCGTTTTCACGGGACAGATGCTGCTGCTGTGAGCATGCCCAGAGCAGTTTTGCCACGTAGTTAGCGTAAGAGTTCAATCAGAGAGAGAGAGAGAGAGAGAGAGAGAGAGAGAGAGAGAGAGAGAGAGAGAGAGAGAATGCCAAAACACGGTGTGAAAACGGTGCGTCACTAATGTAGACAGTCCATATCCCCATCGTTGTCGTGGCATGCGCTTCACATGACATTTGTCGACTCGCTAGATCCATCTGCTTCAGCCACAAACTGAGAAAAAAGGTAACCCTGTTTGCAATGGAAAGACAAACTCTCTCTTCCTACGATTTAGAAAAAAAAAGAATAAAAAGAAATTAAGTCTGTTTCGAACAATGAGAATTTAGCACTCTTCCAACGACTTTTTTTCGTTAAAGTTTTAAAACTGTGAAGTCTCTGTTTCGAACAAAGAGGATTTTGATGCTGCTTCTTCCAAGGCATATCATACAACATGATAGGCCTACACCCAGCAAAATGCTACACGTTAGGTAGTGTTTTAGATAAACTGATCGGATACGAACCATTTATCAAAGCTAACGATGGAATGTTTCCACTGTAGCCTACTACAGGTGGCATGGTTTGTTAGAGATTACAGACATCATGGGCACTATGGTTCTGTGACATCTGCGATTGTTGCGATGATGATGATGGTGATGATGATGATGATGGTGATGATGGTGATGATAATTGTTATCATTACTATTGTTGTTGTTGTTGTGTTGTTGTTGTTGTTGCTGTTGTTGCCATTGTTGTTATTATTTTCATCATTTTTCTTTCTTTTTGTGCTAATTAACAATGTATACTGATTCTGTGTGTGACCGACAAATATGCGGTTGTGTTGAAATCTGCGGACTGTCCTCTTTTTAGCGCACTGGTAAACTCTGATTGCTCGATTAAAACAAGGAAGGGGGGAAGGGGGGTGGGGGGGAGGTGGAGTCAACAATGGAAAGTGGGCTTGTCCTGTTCTCGCATGCTATTCGATTGTAAAGCGAGGCATAGTCAAGTGTCCACCAGTCGCGCCGTTCATTGGGTGACGGTGTAAAATGGAAGAAAATGTAGTTCACAAGACTAGAATCTGTCATGAAATGAATTCCCAGCTGAAAAACTTTGAACCCCATTTTTTTTTTTTTTAATCCAAAGTATATTGTACGGATCCTGCTGCACGCTTCTGTTGGCACAATGTGTTTCGGGACTACCATGTAACACAGGACTTTGAACATTAACGCGTCGTCTGACGCATGGAAGGAGGGGATAGGAGATGGGGGTGGGTGGGTGGGTGGACGTGTTTGGGCTGCTAGGTACAGGAAGGTCTGTCTGTCTGTCCGTCCGTCTGTCTGTCTGTATGTCTCCTTCTCTCTCTCTCCCCCCCTCTCTCTCTCTTTCTTTCTTTCTCACCCTCAATATGCATGTGTGTGTGTGTGTGTGTGTGTGTGTGTGAGTGTGTGTGTGTGTGTGTGTGTGTGTGTGTGTGCATGTGACAAACACACACATACACACACACACACACACACACACACACACACACACAGAGAGAGAGAGAGAGAGAGAGAGAGAGAGAGAGAGAGAGAGAGACAGACAGACAGACAGACAGACAGATAGATCAGTCGTGGTAAGGTCGGATGCTGACGTGTGCTGATATGTCACAGGTGAACTACTGGCTCATGGAGGGACAGATCGCCACGGACTACAAGGAATTCATCAGGTAACTCCATAGCATGTGGAGGGAAGACTTCAAAACTGACAGTCCAATGCCATTATCTCTTGCATGTCCCACTCTTGGCATGTCTGCCTTTGTAACCTGATCATCAAAGCATTCTTATCCTAGTGTCTGATCATCTGAAAGTGTGAAAATGTGTGTGTGAAGGGCGATGGGGGATGAGAAAGGTGGAAAGGTCAGATTAATTTTTTGTTTAATCGGAATAAATTTGTCTACGTGAGTATGGTGTACATTACACGCGTGTTTTCTTTCATTATCATACCCTTCTGTCCCATTTCTTCTTCGTCCTGACCCCCCATCCCCTCCACCCCTCCTACCTTTCCAGCTTAAGCCACTCACACACACGTAGATTTCTTTGAAAGAATCGCACACTATGAACAATATTAGAAAGCCTACTTCGCGCCAAGCTTGCAGTCGTCTGGTTTTTTTTTTTTTTTTTTTTTTTTTTTTTTTTTCAGAACTAGAAGGAACACTATCGTAATACACGCGGAAATTAAGGAGAAAAACAGCATGACATGACGTCATACACAGACAAACGTCAGATATAGTACGTCACGTACACCCTCCCCCCCCCCCCCCCTCCACATATACACACACACACACACACGTTTTTGCTTGGGGCACTCCTCTTGTCGTCTGGAATAACATTTCAGAGTGTTTCACTTCATTGACGACATTCCTTTCATGGTGATTATGGTCTGTCTGTCCTTTCATGGTGATGATGATGATGTCTGGCAGTGCCAGAGGCCTGTTTCAAGGACACCACTGGCTGCACATACCAAGGTTACGCCACATTCTTGACCTGGGTGTCCCCCAACCCTCTTATCGCTCCCTCCATCAATTCTTTTTTCCTCTTGTATATCTGTCCCTCTCCTGTTTCGTATGTCTTAAAATGAAAGGAATGGGACTCTTTGGGGGAACCGACCTGGCGCAAAGATAGGGTCACGGGTGAGTGCGAAGGTCTGAGATGTGACGTCAGGTACGGAGTAGCTCATGTATTTCTAGATTGTGAATCCTTTCGTTGATTGAAATCCCGAAAAAAAAAACTTTTGA
>JADBJO010007309.1:37500-72500 GCA_016801955.1 Conus betulinus | reverse complement strand
TTTTTTGAATACTTGGTTTTTCTTTTCAATGCATGTATTTAAACGTCAGGAATATATTCTGGGTTGGTATATGGAATATATGTGTTGCTCTTGTCTGGGACAAGATGAAATAAGGATATCAAGACATCTGTCAGTGCGATTTGAAATGAGGACGGATGTGAGTACTACATGCAACCAACACCCAGATACACAAAGTGAGAACGGGAATAGTGTCCCCCTAGAGCCAATATTCTCCTTCATCATCGCCAGGTGTTACAGGTGCTTTTCTCCTAAATTCCCAGCGTGCGCGCACGTGTGTGTGTGTGAGTGTGTGTGTGTGTGTGTGCGAGAGAGAGAGAGAGAGAGAGAGAGAGAGAGATTCTATCTGGATTTTCAAATCAGTATACTAAAAAATGTAATAAAAAGTTTGAATAGGTTATCTGCAGATGCTTGTGCGTATAATGATTGATTGCGCGTGTTACAGGAAGCATGCACGTGCATGTGTTTGTACCATATCAGACAAAATGACTGAATTAATAAATCTGAATGAATCTTTGATTATATACTTGTATTACAAACCCTGGATGTGTGTGTATGAGTGTGTGTGTGAGAGAGAGAGAGAGAGAGAGAGAGATGGCCTGAAAAATCATTGAAGACTTTCTAAGGTATGACATTCATGCTTTAAAAAGTTTCCCACATATGCGCGTGCAGAAATAAGGATGTGATCGAGTGGTTTACAGGGGGAACACTCTCAAACGCATGTAAGTGTAGCGCATACATGTTAATTTTGCTGAATGAATAATCCTGAATGCATCTGTGAAAACAACACATTTACGAACATTGATGACATCAGCAGCACAGTTGTCCCTTAGTACACAATTAGACTGACCTTGTATTTCAGGGATTCTGTTTGTCCTTTAGTATACATACATCTCTACCTGTCTACAGTTCAATGGTTCTAACGCCTGCGCAAGCCCCATCAAAGCACTCACATTATTCCTAGTTCTATATGGAGGAGAAATCAAAACTGAGTTCACCTGAACTGGACATGAAAGGCCACAGAATTTGAGGGTGAAAAGGAAAGAAAAAAAAAATCGCCGGGGTTTGCTATCAAAATTCCATTCTGTTCCACGACTGGATGTCAGCAAAATTAACCAATTTCATCCTTGGGCTATAATTTGTCTTTCTACCAAGTTCCATTTAAAACCTGCGTTTTTTTGTGCGTTAAACTTGCTGTACTGATCCCACATGCACCTTTGGATGTGAAGGGATCCGCAGCAAAACATATTAAATGGGTTTGTCCTTGGCCTGTATTTGATCTTCAACCAGGTTTCATTAACATCAATTTCCATGTAATTTTTCCTGGTACATCCTAAATCTGCCCCTGGAGCTGGATCTGAATCATGAACAATGGCAATTTATTTGGTTTGTCCCATAGTCGAAATCAATCTTTACATCCCAGTTTACGAAAGTGGTTCAGTAATTCTTAAATAACTTTGACAGAAAAACCAACCATCAATTTCTCTGTGATTACTTCTTTTCTCTCCCTTGAATACTGTTACACACACACACACACACACACACACGAACCCTA
The DNA here is from genome assembly GCA_016801955.1 of Conus betulinus. NCBI lineage: Eukaryota > Metazoa > Mollusca > Gastropoda > Neogastropoda > Conidae > Conus > Conus betulinus. The sequence goes on along the minus strand of JADBJO010007309.1, from coordinate 70,927 downwards.
CAATCTACGAACACTGGTCAACCCCAATTGTCTGCACAGACACACATTCCATGAACACTAGCTGCAGAACCTCATAGTTTGCATGATTTTTATTCGGTTCTTTTTTTTCCCCTGGAACATGATCACAAAACACATACGTCACAATCCAAAATACTCTTCTGCAGCCATCTGTATCAAAGTACCCTGCACCCTCACAACACAAACAGGCCTGCCACAGTCTGTACACCAGTCGCTAACCACAATTGTCCAAGTCTTCCTTTTCTCCTCTTATTTTTAATTGTTTTCTTAATGTCTTCTTCCCCCCCCCCCATTTGTTTCTGTAATACGTAATAAGAAAACTGATGCATTTTGCACCGCGACTCTTGATAACTTTGAACCAGAAAAACATGGCGCATCCCTTTTCTTTCTAGGGCAAAAGAAAGGTGTAAAGAGGAACTGTTATTCAAGCCACTCCCAGCCTAACTTCATTTCAAAATGGTTATATCACAGATCTGCTGATATTGTTGGCAAAACACAGTGTTGTTCCCTCTCTCTCTTTACACAAATGTGTAATGATATTTATTACACAACGAAACTGCATGTTCAAACCAAAGAATTTTTCTTTTCAATTAAACCTTTAAATGATAGACTTTGTCGATGAAGGCAGTTTATAGCTTCTGCGCCACTGACATTTTCTTTGGATGAAATACTGCCAGCCTTTCAAAGAAAAGCACATCATCTCTGTCCTACAATGGGAACAAGTCTTATGGTTCTTGTATGTTCTTTCAATCCTCTGAATGCCACAGTAGCAGTAATACTGCAAGGTGACTCAGCAACAACAAGAGATGCCATTGGAAAACTATCTGTTGAACAGATGGTGATTTTACAATAACAGTAATTTTAATCCGACCCCCCTCACTCACCCCCTCTCCCGGTATCAAGACAAGTGTTTCTTGAAATGATGCTCTTTTTCTTTGCATGAAACGTACACTCTAGTCAACTGAAGACTACATAATTTCAAGAACTGTTGGTCTGAAGTGAGTAACAACACCAGTTAGAGTTAAGACTCACCGAGTCATAAAGACCTTGACAAGACTTACTCTTGCTGTCACACATTGTGATTGCACATTTCCAGCATCACAATATTCCAGCACATCATTCACCAGCACAACTCCCCGCCCATGTCCAGTACTTTTCACTTCGTCCATTGATTGTCCTCCTAGTTTCCAAACCTTGACCATTTCACTCTGGAAAATGGGAGAAGACCCTGGCACACATAAACTACCTTTAGAATGCACAAGAAGGAAAAATGCTCATCAATTTCAAATCACTGAAACAGAACATAAATTCATGTGTAAGTATACAATTTTCATCACTCTTGTGACAGAAAAGGTACATGTGCATAAACATAATAAAAACCCCCAACATAAAGTGACAGAGCATTCATTTACACTACATGTATCGTTGCTTTTAATTCTTCCATAAAAGGTGCATATGTTAAGAGACAGGAAACACATAAGAAATGTACACGGTTGGAGCAAAGATAAAAGGTCATCACTCATTCCAGCTGACAAAAGAGGTTCTATCTTGCTGCCTAGAACAGTATTCATTCAACCCTTCACTGTGTAGTAGAAAATAGAGGGGAAAAGCATGGTCCATTCCTTTTTCCTCTAAGAAATCAACGTCTGAAAGAGCTAAAAGCATGTGGCAGACAGCTCTCATAAAGCTATGGGCTGAAGCTATGGTATTTTCAGGACAGACTAAAGTCTGTGGACAGAAACTTGGATTCAACCTTTTCACTCTGACAAGCGTGGCCAGTTTACAAAGAATGTTTTTGTATTTGAGATCATATGGCATGGGAGACTCTCCTAACGGCTGGACCATTACGCTCTCATCACTAGACATGTCTGTGTTCCAGAGTTAAGTGCCCCTGGGATCATGTAGTATGCACCTTCATAGGGAAAAAGCAGGTCACCTCATCATAAAAAAAGCATTTTCATCTTGCTCAACACATCGAAAAGTTTACTGATTCCCTCAACAACCTTCCCTCTTCTTTGCCTCCCCCCCCCCACTGAAACCTCGCTTTCCTCCTAAAATGTGAAAAAGCAGTTCATTAAAAAAAACCCCAAAAATCCAAGAAAGCCATCACGCCATAAACCCAATGTTGGTCATACACAAAGTGTGCTGCATGGTCTGCTATAAAATTCTTCCTAGCCATCAACTTTCTAAGAGTCTTTTCAATCAGCACTAATGAACGGCACAAAAGACTTTTCAACCAGCCCAAATGAACAGTGAAAGGAAGACATTCCAATCTGCTCATTGAACAGTGAAAGAAAAGAACGAGATTCCTTCTAACCAGCCCTGAAATGAGCTGAGAAACAGAGACCTGCGACTTGACAAAAGTGAACTATGAAGGAAACGAGTCTTTTCAACCAACCCAAATGAATAAAGAAGTCGTCTTTTCAACCAGCCCTCAGGAGCTGTGAAAGTCAACACGCCATAACAAAAGTTGAAACATCTTTTTAACCAGTCCCATCAAGTTGTGAATATGTGTCTTTTCAACCAGCCCAAATGGGCAACATCTATTGTCTTTTCAACCAGCCCAAATACACTATTTAAGAGGCTTTTCAACCTACCTAAATGAACTGTGAAAATAAGTCTTTTCAGCAAGCCCAACTGAGTGGAGAAAGAAAAAAAGTTTTTTTCAAACCTTAATTCATTTCTTGCTGTTTGTAGCTAAACTGACAGCATGGTACCAAATCGGGACTGTTGTATGGTAAAAATATATTCCATATTCAAATCACCCAAGCAAACAGTGACAAGAATGAAATCTTTTCAACTACCAATATGAGCTGTGAAGAAAAAAGCATCTTTTCAACCAACCCAGATGAGCAGTGAAAGATGAAAATGGAAGGCCTTTTCAACCAACCCAAATGAGCTGTGAAAGGTAAAAGTGAAAAGCCTTTTCAACCAACCCAAATGAGCTGTGAAAGGTAAAAGTGAAAAGCCTTTTCAACCAACCCAAATGAGTAGCAAAAGATGAAAATGAAAAGCCTTTGAACCAACCCAAATGAGCAGTGACAGATGAAAATGAAAATCCTTTTCAGCCAACCCAAATAAGCAGAGAAACAGAAAATCTTTTCCACCTGTCCAGTTCATGTTGTTTATGGTCTGGTTGTATGTGGGCAAATCAGGGTTGTTGTACAGTCAAAACAGATAACACACTTGAATGACCTCAAATAAACAGTGAAAGGAATTAAATCTTTTCGATCAGCCCAATTAAATTGTGAAAGAAAAAGCATCTTTTCAATCAGCCCAAATGAGCAGTTAAAGGTACAGTGTTCTTAGTCGACCCTATATAGCAGCGGAGGAAAAAAAAAAAAGGAGCATTTTAAACCAGCCCTAATGGGTAGTGGAAGTTACAAACCTTTTCAACCTAACCAAATTAGCAGTGAAAGATGAAAATGAACAGCCTTTTCAACCAACCCAAACGAGCAATGAAACAGAATAATCTTTTCTATCTGTCGAGTTCATGTTGTTTATTGTCCGGTTGCATGAAGCCAAATTAGGATTGTTCTATGGTCAAAACAGATTCTGTGTTTGAATCACCCCAAATCATGAGTAAAAGGAATTGAACCTTTTCAACCAGCCAATTCAAGCTGTGAGAGAAAAAGCATCTTTTCAATCAGCCCAAATGAGCAGCGAAAAGATATGCTGTTTTAAACTGGCCCAATTATTAAGCAACGGAAGAGAAAGAAAGTCTTTTCAACTTGCCCAAAAGAGCAGTAAAAGAAAAATTACAGTCTTTTCAACCGACCCAAATGAGCAGTGAAACAGAAAATCTCTTCTTCAGCTCCAAAATAGGAGTGCGAAAAAAAAAAATGATGAGATAACGCATTAAGTCAAGTCAAGAACACTTCATTGTTTCCAAAGAGAAATTAAGAGTGGCCACAAAAAAACATGGTTTTTTTTTTAATCACTAGTTCTTTTTTTTAATTATAAGATATGCCACAGTCTGTTGTTGTTCATATTTCACGACACACACAAAAATCTACGCTTTTGGTCAGTGGGGGAAACAACAACAAAACAGCCCTGTCAATGATGAACAAGAAAGGTAAATCGAACTCCACAGTGGAACAATTTTGTGAACAAACCAGTGCTGCTTGCAATACCAATTTATCCACTGCGCAAGCTAAAAAGAGGCACATACAACAAAAATGATGCAACTTCCCTGTAAACAAATCCTCACCTGCAAATGTAGAAGATGAGTTGGTATGAAAAACAGCATACCTTTCGAGTTCTGAGCACTGTTTCATCTGAGGAACTCAAATTACATTTTCTGTTTCTCATCTATCTCTTGCATCTCTCATCTCATGAAAAATGTCATTGGCCTTTTTTGGACATCACTTTTGACAACAGGCTGCTAACAATATGGGTCATCTCAAGTTCCACACATTTCACAGAGGCTTTGCCTTAACATAGTTTAGGGCTTGGATGACCTGCATCATTGACGTAGGATGAAACATAGTAAAGCTTCTGTGAAATGCACTTGCTGTGAGAGACCTGGGAATGTGTAGTAAAACACAGCGTCTGACAAAGATAATAGGATATGGGTCTTACAGGATCTGTATCGTCAGAAGTGTGTAGTTCTGATCATGTAACTGACAGCCTTGAAAAGAGAAAAAAAAAAAATCATTCTCAGAAAAAACAAAAACTGATTCATTAATATTTTTTAATAAATACCTAAGTTTTCCTTGACTAGTTCAAAAGATACCATGGTTTTATGGTCTCTTTGGGTCATGTGCAACCCAGGAAACAGAGCAACTGTTAAAAAAGAAAAAGAAAAGAAAGAGAGAGAGAGAGAGAGAGAGAGAGAGAGAGAGTGAGAATGAGAGAGAGACAGAGACAGAGACAAGAGAGAGAAAAGTCTTGATTCCAAGATAACACCAACACTTGCACATCACAAAAATAAAATATATTTACACATCTGGAAAAAAAAAAAACTAACCAACTATGTTTGCTCGCTGTATATCTCTTCAAGCACAGGCCTCACACTTTCCAGCCCTAACACATTCAAACGGTTCCACACGGTGCCCTCTACATTCAAACAGTTATCTTCTAACTCTCTATCATTTCCCGTCAATATTAGTGAATAATATCTTAGTACAGTCATGTTCCATTGTAAATACTGTATAATGTGTCAATTTTCAATTTGCCACAGAACAACAAACGTAAAACAATGTTTCAATGTTTGTAAAAAAAAATTGAAATAAGAATTAAATGAATAAAAAAAAAATCTTTAAAAAGTAGAATATTGATATATACACCTTAAAATTTTGTCTGTAACTCTACGTTCCAAATATTTTGATATATATGAGGCTTTCTGTCGAAAAAATGCAGAATTGTTTCTGTGTTTTAAACATTTCCCACATTAATCTTACAAGACTAAAACCATACTTCTTTTCATTTTCCGGCTCCTCCTCCTTTTTTCTGTGAGGAAAAAAAAAATCCTGACTGTAGCAACAACAACAACTTTCTTTCTTTCTTTCTGCCTACACAGGCTGATACTCCTGCGGACACTGCCTGTATAGACAGGCAGTGGAGTTTTGTGTGTATGACCGTTTTTTATTCCTGCCATTAAGGCAGCCATACTCCATCTTCGGGGAAGGTGCATGCTATGTGTAACGTGTCATCCATACCAACGGCCAAACTGGCCTTCTCTTCCGAAAGTTGGTAATGGATTTTACGTGTGTGAAAGATGTTGTGTGTGTGTTCACACACGGAACCTCGGGTTTATAGTCTCATTCGAAGGACTGTATGGGGAATGGAGTCAGAACCAATGTTAACTCCGAGGGGAAAATCCCCCTATACTGAAATTCGAACCTGCAATCCCAGGATCACAAGTCCGGCGCTCTACCAACAGAGCTATTCCGGCCCCCCAACAACAACAAAAATCAGGAAATTGTCAGACACCACAGACTAAAGTCTCCTTTTTTTGGAAAAAAACTTTCAGGGCGCAAAATGGGACAGGCATGAAAACACATAGTACCTACATGGTGGTGAAAATTTTAACACGGGAAAGGTCCACAAATGCCACCCCTGGCAGGGCTGCATGGCAAGTGTCCCTGTGGCCAGGAGTAGCACCCTCTGAACCTGTAAAGTTTCTGCTATTCATGAGGTCTGGAACATAAAACTAGTTTCAGTACAAGAAAACTACAGCCACTTATAATGGAATTTTTTTTCTCTCTTTATTTCACCCCCAGAAATAATTTTTGGTTAAGGACATTTTTCTTTTTTTTCAAAACCAGTGAACTGATGATTTTAAGATGTCCAAAAACAGCTGAAATTTTCCAGGCCCATTTGTGATTTTCCAATTTCACTGAATTCTGAGTGCAAGATATCCAATATAAATCCATCTTGGGAATAGAAACAGCAGAATATGAAATGTCATAGTAAAAGCCATTACAAAACCCAGTAGACTTTCTGCTCTGTTAACAGAAATGCGTTTCCCTATTCTTTCTATACTGAGACCGTGTGAAAGGTCCCTACTTCTACAGTAACTTTGTACTTACTGAAGTCCTAACACTAATAAATCTGTGGTAATCTGACCTGCCATCAGCTGTACCAACAAGCTATGGCAACATCTTTAACGACAGTTGTAAAGAGAATGCAGTTCAGTTGAACTGTAGCAGTATTCAAGCCTAAAATATTGAACTTATGTAAAAGAACTTGTCAGAGATGAAAAATACACATCATAAAAAATCCTATTATTACATTTTCTACTCACTGAATATTAGTTTCAGACCCATTCAAGAGTTGTGTTCTCCAATATATGATCTGGGTGTGCTTTGGTTGTATTAACATTTAGCCCCACACAAGGGAAGATGCTTTACTGACAGGAAGTTTTGTGAACAAGTCCTTAGTTTCTTTCCTTCAACAGTTATCTTCTCTTACAGCAAGACAAGAAGTGAAGTGACAATCTATTTATGACAGAATTATATGACTGCTGGAAGACTTGTCTCAGCCAAGTTATTCCAATGTAAAGTTCAGTGTGACATACTTTCACTCACTGGAGCATACACTGGCAAGGACCTGGTCCTTGTCAAACAGAAAATACCAGCCCTTACAGGGCAGCCAGATCTAGAATCAAACTTTGGGCAATATGACGGTAACCTCTTTTACAGGTCTCCTCCCCTGGGCGTCCTCTTCCTTGTTAATATGGAGGTTCAGCGGCCCTTGCTAAAGGGAGATGGAACACTACAGAACCAGCTGAAGGAGAAAGGTTTGAGAGTTCTCCATCCGTGTCATCATTGTTCAATTTCTACTGTATTCATCACAATTGATCTAGAATCTTCCAATATGTCAAGATAATCAAAGCAACCTGATCTTTATTTGTGGAATCAAAAAAAAAAAAAAAAAGGCAAACAAAGCACTGATGTCTGGAATATCAAAACAAGATCCCTTAACATGACAGTCAAAAATTTATAAATGTGCACAAAAAATTAAACCTGCTAAATATCTTTGGGTTTCTGGACAAAAACTCTCTCCATCCATGAAATATTATTAATTTTTGGTCAATAGGCCTTCATGATAGTTCTGAGTTCTGTTCCTGCTGTCATAGGCCTTCATGATAGTTCTGAGTTCTGTTCCTGCTGTGCTACATGCACACATCATCACACTTTGCCACCTCCATCATGGCTCACACAAAAGATAAAATCTCCACCATTATCTCCACACACTCCAGACTGTCCAGTTCAGTTTCCACCCACCCAGTTTTCCTCAGGACCAGATTCACCTGAACAGCATAAGCACACACACACCCATTCATCCACCACGCATCAGAACCATTCTCGCGCCCACTGTCCCCCACAGGCTACATCATGGCTGTCTGTTCAGTGACTTCCCCTCAACTATGGCAGTGATGTCTCTTTATCCAGGGTCTCGTACTTTAGTAAAGCGTTGGCCAGGGATTTGTGCTCTGCGGCGTGGTTGCGCAATATCATCCTTGCTCGCTCATACGACTCCTGTAAAGCAACAACAAAATTTAGCTTGTTAGAAAAAGAACAATTGTTTCCTTTTTTTTTTCTTTCACAAAATATTTCTAGCCCAGAAATGAGATAATTACACAAATAATAATAATCTAATCAGAAACATACTGATATGATATACATAAGACTACAGATTTTCTTGATCTGTTTTGCCATCTTTTTTTTTTTTTCATCTGGTCTAACTATCACAATTTTTTGTGACAATTACTAAATATGACATTGTAAAATTTCTGGTTCCTGTGAGTAGAATACTGATATAAAACACATACACACACACATAAACAATTTCTATTCATGTTGACAAATTGCGACAATGGGGCAAAACCCTTCTTCTGCATACATGATGCAGAAGCCAAAACCAACAACAAAAAAACCCCAAAAAACAAAAACAAAAAAAAAAACGCCACAAACCCAAACTATTTTGCATCTTCCCATCCCCCCCCCCCCTCCAAAAAGATGGGATGGGGGGGAAAGTGTGCTTACTCAGCAACCAAGATGTCACAAACTTAGCTCTGAATAAAGCATCAAGCAGCAAAACAATCCTCTTGCATTCAACATGAGGCGGCAGAGTGATGGACATAAATCTAGTTTATTCCCTCCTGAAAAAAAACTCAACAGAAACGAAAATCTTAAAAAAAAAAAAAAAGAAAAAAAAACAGAGAAAGAGAGAGGGGGGAAGCAGGAGAGTATTCCCATTAGTAGTACCTGAAGGAGACGTTTGATTTCCATGTCGACTTGTTCCTGGATGGCAGGGCTGATCTCATTGACCCTCACCATAGATAGGCCGCTGTCCACCCCCTCTCCATTGTCAAAGGCTCGTGGTCCCACCTGAAAAAGCAACAGCATGACCATTCCACTTTCTTCTAGGTTCACTCAAAGAATAACTCAACATGCTCTTGGAACTGTTGGGGTTTGCACAAAGGGAACTAACCATACAAAAGCTCTCCTGTAACAAATCAATTTGTGACTGGTTGACTAACACTCCTGTAATGGAACCCAATATGGGGGTGATTGACCTAAATTTGCCTTCTTGATTCATAAATAAGTATTTCATCAAGAGGGCCACAGCATTCAAGTTCACAATGCTTTGGAAATAAAAGAACAAAGAGTCAGCTAAAACTGATTTCACAGTTCCAAGTTCAGCAAGCCTATCAATACATCTCACTTGAGCTGTAGCAGGTATTATTTTGCACGCTGTGTTCACTCCCTTGAGAAAAGAACGTTCAATTAAGTATTAACACAATCAATGTGCAGTTTGTTGAAATTCTGCAACCTCTGCAAACTAGATCTTAGACAAATGATTGAAACTATTCTTTGTAATTTGACTGCCATCTTGATATGTGAACCAGTAGCTTGTTCGAATAAAAACTACCTTGAGAACTTCACACCCGCTTCTTGCTTTCATTTTTTGATCTCACAGACATTTTTCTTTGTGTGGATACTGGAAAGTGTAAAGAGAGTCTCTGGTGGAAAATCTATGGTAACCTTGGCTACTTGGATTCCACCGCTAACAGACATGTGATGCCATGATTCTTCTTAACTCATTGTACAGTATTGCCTATGTCCTTCTTTTTTAAAGCTGATGTTCCTTGCCACTGCACGGCTGTGCGAGGAATCTAGGGGGAAAAGAGTGTACCTTTTCCGACATGCCGAATTTCTTCACCATGGCTGTTGCGATGCGGTTGCCTGCTGGAAGTCACTGGATGCACCTGGACACACAGGGAATGAAACCTTGAACATGTGAACTGAAAATAATCACAGGTGTATGTGGCTGCCCCATAGATTACCTGTGTTATATCATGTTGTTGTTGGTTTTTTAATGATCACGTGTGTATGTGGCTGCCCCACAGATTACTTGTTATTATCATGTTGTTGTTGTTGTTTATGTTGTTGTTTTTGTGTGCATATTTTTAGTGTACTTAAACTTAATAATAATAATAACAATAATGATTATTCATGGCTTTTAATCATACGTCTGCCCGAAGTGCTTACACATACAGAAAAGATTAAAGAAAACATACATGAAGTCAATAAGAAGATGATGATGATATTGCAACAAGTTCCATGCACCTACAAACAAGAATGCATACTGACACCACACACACACATTCACACTGTTTCGCAACAATGCACACAATAGCATGTGCACACACACAAACAAAATTTGAATACATTTGAAGGGGAAGGGGAAGTAAGAACTGCTGTTGATAGGTGAAGAGGGTTGTTTTAAGAGATACCTTGAAGGAAGACAGAGTGTGAACTACTATCCGCAAAAATATTGGGAGTTTATTCCAAGTAACCGGACCCTGAAAAGAAAAAGAGCGACTGCCATAGGTTTTAGTTCAAAATCGAGGGATTTTGAGCAGAGTGTTGTTGGTAGAAGAACGCAACAGCCTAGAAGGAACACTGAGATAAAGGAGATCAGAAATGTGGGAAGGAGCTAAGCCATTCAAAGATTTAAAGCAGAGTAAGGACAGTTTGTTCATTTTTTGACCAGCAGCCAGTGAGGAGAAAAAAATAAGGGAGTGACATAAGACGATCTAAGTTGTCTACGAATCAAACGAGCAGCATTGTTTTGTGCTTTCTGGAGACGACTGATAAGATTCTGGGGACAGCCAGCAAGGAGAGAATTACAGTAATCAAGTCTTGATATAATGAAGGCAGAAACAAGGGTTTTTGTACCATCAACAGAGACGAGATGTTGCACAGAACCATGTGGCGAAGCTCAAAGTAACAGACACCACAGACTGTGGAAACACTGTGGCTGGAAGGAAAGTGCTGAGTCAAGGGTAACACTTCAATTCTGTGCAGATGAAGATGTCTAAATAAGGCAATTTTCCAATCTGATCGAGTTTGGGATACGGTCAGATAAAAGAAGTCTATTGGGTGCAAAAGAAGATCAATTCAGTTTTTGCCTTGTTGAGCTGAAACTTCAAACATAACTAAGAACTTCAAACATAAAAGTACCGAAAGCTGGATAAATATATGTGCACTGAACAGACACTGGAGGTGACTAGGGGATCTGGCCAACATCAGCAGAATACATAAAGGACATTTCAGCAAAAAACAACCAACCAAAAAAAAAAAAAAAAATTAAAAAAAAAAAAAAAGAACCCTCTCAGTATGAAGTGTACCACAGCTAATGTTAGCAGTCTGGAGTTCTGCTGGGCAGAAAAGTAAGTCTCCACCTCAGGTATTCAAATGTTAGAAAAACACACCAACCCTTTGTTTCCCTGCCGTCTTTCTGCAAAATCTAAACACAGCACACCCTTTCATCAGCATCAGTTCCCCTCCCCCCCTGCCCCACTCTTTTTTTTTTTTTTTTTTTTAATCTGTTCCATCTTCTGTGCCATCTCAGTGGCAGTACACCCACACTGCCCATTCTGACACACAGTCACAGCCAAGTCAGGCCTGCCGCAGCCCGGCACTGGCAATCACAGACAGCAGTCAGTGTCAACCCCCATCTTCTCCCCTCCCACACTTCATTTTTTTATTTTTTAAGTTAAGCTGCCAACTGACCAATAAAAAATGACTTACAAATTCTCAGCTCCAAAGATACCCCACCTACAAATTCAACAGTATGTTCTGCATGACCTGCTAACCTTTTCATGGCCAGCATCTTGAGAGAGAGAAAGCAAAGCTGCCAACCACAGGCAAAAATCAACAGTCACAGCACTGCATTTTTTAATTGTAATATTAAGTACGCTATGAACCCAGTGCAGTCTGAATTGGAATATACAGTACCCTATGAAAACAGCGCAGTCTGAATTGGAATATACAGTCTGCTATGAAAACAGTGCAGTTTGAACTGGAATATACATTACCCTATGAAAACAGCGCAGTCTGAATTGGAATATACAGTCTGCTATGAAAACAGCGCAGTTTGAACTGGAATATACAGAACCCTATGAAAACAGTGCAGTTTGAATTGGAATATACAGCACGCTATGAAAACAGCGCAGTTTGAATATACAGTACCCTATGAAAACAGCGCAGTCTGAATTGGAATATACAGTACCCTATGAAAACAGCGCAGTCTGAGTTCGAATATACAGTACGTCATGAAAACAGCGCAGTCTGAATTGGAATATACAGTACCCTATGAAAACAGTGCAGTCTGAGTTCGAATATACAGTACGTCATGAAAACAGCGCAGTCTGAATTGGAATATACAGAACCCTATGAAAACAGTGCAGTCTGAATTGGAATATACAGAACCCTATGAAAACAGTGCAGTTTGATTTTGAATATACAGTGTGTCATGAAAACAGTGCAGTTTGAATTGGAATATACAGTACCCTACGAAAACAGCACAGTTTGATTTCGAATATACAGTACGCTATGAAAACAGTGCAGTCTGAATTGGAATATACAGTCTGCTATGAAAACAGAGCAGTTTGAAGTGAAATATAAAGTACCCTATGAAAACAGTATGGTTTGAAATGGAATATTAAGTATCTTATGAAGACAGGGCAGTTTGAATGGGAATATGAAGTACCCGTAGAAAAACAGTGCAGTCTGAATTGAAACATACAGTACCCTATGAAGCGCCCGCTAGCGCCTGGCCGGAAATCACACACAGCCAAAACGCTGAGTGCCCGCCAGCGCCCGGTAAAACACGTGGCAACAATGGGCGCCGCCACGTTTCTCGTAGAAAAGGAAGTCTCGCGAGAACGTGACTTCCTTCTTCCTGTAGCCATTTACTTCCGTTAGCAAAAAAAACCGCGAGTCGATACGTGCCGTGGTTCTCGAGTTACGAATTTTTAAAGTTTTGAGGTCGAAATGCCGTTTTTCACCGTGGCTAACCTTGAGTTCTGCTGCCGTTCTATAATGAGATTTAGTGATGGAGATACTGTGTTTTGTAGGATTTACGGCATAAGACTTAGTGAAAGTGCTGGGTAATGAAGCTAGAGTGACCTAGATTTCGACTGGGATGAAGTTCCAGGTATGATGAGCAACAATTCGGAATAAAGTTCTGAAGATTTTTTTTTTTCCCCCGGGTAAATGGCTCATGTGACATTCTTCAAACTTACGATATAGCAACATATATATTCGTAGGAATTTTAAAAATTATTTCATTCCGTTATTTCCTTTCTTCTCTTTTAAATTAATTTTTTAATTGGGTAACCATGTTCAAATTACGGAGTTACTTACCTTGCCGACGGTTTTCGGTGCAACTAAGCTCAGATAAGTGCATAGGTATTATCTCACTGCCGTGTAGACAGAGAGGGCTTTCAAGCTGGAAAAATATGAACCCCCATGCGTGGTTCAAACTCACGAACGTCAGCTGTGCAGGCAAACGCTCCAACCACTTGACTGCAGGTCCTTCTCACAGAGCACACATAGGTCTTTATATATGTCAGGTAGTGAAGAAGGGGCGATTCCTTTACATAGTTCAACACTACAACATGACTACGAAAGGAAACACAGCCAGTCACAGACCTGTGGTGACCTTCTCCTGGCCAAACACAATTTCCTCGGCAGCTCTGCCACCCATGGCCACATCCATCTCGGCCTTCAGCTGGGCGATGTTCTTGCCGTACACCTCTTTCTCTTCAATGAAGGACGTCTGCAACACACAAGGAACAACACTAAAGTAGACCCAGGTCACACTCAATGGTAAGTATGGTCTGAACACCAGCTGCTGTGGTGAAGTGTGGTTAGCATTGTGGCTTATAAACTGGGAGATCAAAGGTTCAATTCCCATCAGAGCCATTTTATCTGAAACATAGAGAGGTGTGTCTAGCACAGGCAAAAGCGATCATAGGCCAGAAAAACCTCATTTGACCACCATTACGAAGATGTAAGTCATCATGATGAACTAAATAAAACATTTTGAAAAATGAAAGAGGACAATGACATGACAGTATGAAACCACTCTATGGCAGCATTACAAAGCCTGTGGATTCTTTCTCACCAGAAGTTATTGGTGTTGATGGCAGCACTCCAGATCCAGTTCCTGGGAGAGTGCTGTCTGCAGTCTCAGCAAAAGGTATAAGTAAATTTGTTAATTTTGGGGTGGGTAAACACCAATCTTTGTGTGAACTGTTTTATTTATGCATGCATGACCATGCGTTACTCCTATGACTTCTAGGTAACAGCAATGTCAGAATACTACACACAGAAGCACAGACATGCACTGCCAAAAAAAAAAAAGTCTCTAACAACAGCTTTAGTATCTTGCAGAGAGCTTAAATGTGACAGATATGACCAATGGAATGATGGCCACTTTGTGTGGCAGTTGTAAATAATAAGGCTATAAAAAAAGCGTTGTTCAAAAACTCTAACCAAGGATAAATGTGTCACACAAAAGAAAGGGCACTTTGCCCCTTCACCATGGTATCAGCTATCAACAACTGCTAAGTACTCACATGGCCCAGAGACATGCCGCGCGGAAATGATGGTGACTTTGTGCAGTGGCACGGCCTCCTTGGTGTAATAGGCCACCAACGTGTGTCCTGCCTCGTGGTATGCTGTCAGTACATTCGTCTCTTTGTCTTGGATCTTGTTCTTTTTGGCTGGACCTGTGCATCGACGAAACACACCGCCTTACATAAAAGCATTATAACAATTTTAACCTGAACAGCAATGACAGTTTTTTCTCTCTATTTTTCTTTTTTATATACAGTAAGATAAACTGTATGCATGACAGCAAACGTCTGAAGAAATTTTCAAAGGAAAAGTGCAACTTCAAGGCTTTATGATTTTGACCGACAAATTCAGACACAAATATACAAGGAAATGAACAGGCAAACTATGTACATCTATATACAAAGAGGTACAAAGGTTCAATAATTTACATCCTACATGGTACAATACTCTCAACCACAATTAAAGCATTCTTTTTGCGACCTTAGAAAACATGACAGATTAAAAAAATATACATCCTCACCAATATTAAAAAAACAAAACAAAACAAAACAATGCACATTAGCACTTTATAAAAGTCAGATCAGTTGTTTTCTCCATCTCTTCCCCTCCTGCCCATCTCCATTATATACACAGACCTCTAGATCCCCTCGCCCACCATGGTATTCATCTCAAATCCCTCCTCCTCCCTGCCCTGTCCCTCCCAAATCCCTCTTCCATCATATGAACATGAAACCTATAAAAAAAAAACCCATACCTGTCTTCTTGTACAAACCCGTTCCCTTGCATTGCTGATAACTCTTACAGATTATGAATCTGTCACTAGCCAGATGTAAACCCTTAAACCATGATGACTTTGTAAAAGCAAATAACAGCTCTTAACCACAATTACTTTAGAACAAGCAAATGATGACTTTTACATATGATGACTTAGTAAAAGCAAACGACGACTTTCCCATGATGACTTTTTAACAGCAAACGATGGCACTTACTCATGATCATGTGATGACTTTGTAAAAGCAAAAAATGGCTCTTACCCATGACTTTTAAAAGTGAATGATGGCTCTTACTGATGATGACTTTGTCAACACAAATGATGGCTCTTACCCATGACTTTGTAAAAGTGAACGATGGCTCTTACTGATGATGACTTTGTCAACACAAATGATGGCTCTTACCCATGACTTTGTAAAAACCAATAATGGCTCTTACCCATGGTGACTTTGTGAAAAAGAACAATAGCTCTTATCCATGACGACTTTGAAAAAAGGAATTGCTCTTACCCATGACGACTCTGGAACAAGCGAACAATGGCTCTTACCCATGATGAATTTGGAACAAGCGAACTATGGCTCTTACCCACAAAGACTTTGGAACAAGCAAACAATGGCTCTTACCCATGATGACTCTGGAACACGCGAACAATGGCTCTTACCCATGATGACTCTGGAACAAGCGAACCACGGCTCTTACCCATGATGACTTTGGAACAATCGAACAATGGCTCTTACCCACGTTACTTTGGAACAAGCAAACAATGGCTCTTATCCATGACGACTTTGAAACAAACGAACAATAGCTCTTATCCATGATGACTTTGTAAAAAAGAACAATGACTCTTACCCATGATGACTTTGTAAAAAAGAACAATGACTCTCACCCATGATGACTTTGTCGCGAGCAAAGTCAAAGTGCTGCATGGTGACGGTGGAGGCACCCTCCATGGCTGCTCTGAGGGCTGCCTGGTTCACCATGTTTTCCAAATCAGCCCCTGAACACACATACATCCACCTTGAACTGCACATGATTTCCTAGCCCCATACCAATTATCCCATAAAAAATTTTCACCAAGTGAGTGAGTGAGTGAGTGAGAGTGTGTGCGTGCGTGCATGTGTGTGCCTGCGTGCTTGTGTGTGTGCGTGTGTGCGCGTGAGTGTGCGTGCTTGTGTGTGCACGTGCGCGTGTGTTTTACCCACCAACTCTGATCATTAACTTTTAAATTTGTTACCACTTTCCAATCTCCTTCAGCAGCTTTTTTTTTTTTTTTACATTTATTCACTGAAATCATATCCTTTCTTGTATTACCACATATATTTAAAACAACATCTTTTTTAAAGCCATAGAAAAGTACATAATGCTGTGACACTTGCTTCATATGAATCATCGATACAATATATTCATGAAGAATTTAGAAAACGTTTTGTCTGAGATTTATGTCCAAGTACAATCAGTCACAGTAAACTGTTTTGCATTTCAGATTTGTAATGAGAAAAACCACACCAGTTTAGGATGTTGACAACCATCACTTTAAGATATTAACAAACCAAGTTGATATGCTCATTTAAATCAACCAAATTTTGAGAACCTTGAGGCAAACTTCAAGAGGAATTCAAATATCTCTTCTGGTTAACATGGACAAACCAATTACTAGACAAAACATGACAAGTTCCGACTTCTTAGATCTTCTTCCTGAAATTCAAACAACATTCAGGACAATGAAATCCCTGAATTTGAAAATATAAGTGATTGCTTGCTCTTTTTTTTTCATTGTCCTGAAAGTTGTTAACTTGCCTGAAGAAGACCTAAGAGGTTGAAATGCATCACATCTTGTCTATTAATTTGTCTGTCCATGTCAACCAGTGGAGATATTTAAATTCCTTTTAAATTTTGTTTCAATTTCCGCCTGCAGTCACTTCATTTTGAAACTAGTTAAGGAGCAGTTAAGGAACAGTCCTTCAAATTCTCTGGCTGCAAGTCTTCAACAGGACTTAGGGTATTTCTACACCCTGCTTCCTGTGATCCCTGTTGAACTGACCTGTGAAGCCAAAGGTGCCTCTGGCAAGGACATCCACATCATCGATGTCTGCAAACAACATGAACACATCAAAGACAGTCACATGAACACAGTCAGATCAAGACCAGACCTCACTGCATGCACAAATTCATATACATCAGACAGTGGAAGCTTTCCATAATGGCCTCAAGACATCCTTATCACTGGGATCTTTAAAAACAAGGAAGTCTTTGTTTGATGGTCACTTTAGCATAGACAAGGAATCAAATATTCTAAAGCTTTACAGAGCAAAAGTTTGTTGGGAGATGAATTCGTAACTGACCGGAAAGCAGAAAACAAACAAAAACATACTAACAGAGACACGTCTTTAAAGGAATAATCCTTGTTCAGAGATAATTCAAGCATTAACGAGAGATAAATGGTTCAGAAACACACATGCCTTAAATGGAAAGAATTCTTTGTAGAAGGAACAGCTTGTAAAAAGACAAAAAAAAAAAAAGAAAAAAAACCATTCAAGAAAAAAACTAGTTCATAAGTGGAGTTTTCCTTGGGAGGCAAATCTTGTACAAAAACAAACATGTTCTAGGTATGCAAAAGCACTGCAAATTTAATAACATTAAGGGTAGAGGGGGTGAGGGATGGGGGTGGGCCATTCATGATCTGGATGTAGGAGAGGTGGTGGAAAAGATTTTGACCATACTGTAACAGTGTTTTGGCTGTTCAAATTGGACTTTCAAACAGCAAGCTTTCTTGGATATTTCCTTCAGCAAATTGTTTCCTTTTAAAAAACATCCCCTAAAAATCAGTGGAAATCTGTCTGAAAGATGAAGAATTTCATGCCTTACTATGGCAATCAATGTGATAAAGTCAGTGGAGAAGTACCTGGATCCTTTTTGATCTTGCTGACGTAGTATTCCAGGATTTCTTTGCGTCCCTTCAGGTCTGGAGGGAAGACCCTCACCTCCACATCAAACCGGCCCGGCCGTAACAAAAGCTCTGTACACCGCACACAGACACAAACATGTACCTTTTTTCAACTATGAAGTACACATTTATCTGCTCCAAAACCAAAAACGCTAATATAAGAGTACAGCTGGATTTACTTAACAGCTTCCTGATAAATACTATCAACATGAAAACTGAAACCAACTCATAGGTTGATCATTGTTCACTGTAGATAGGATATTAGATTAACCTTATAACAATTCAAATATCAAATAGTATTTACACAGAGCAATGCTTGATACACAATTCATTCTCACTAACTGTACAACATATAATGCGTGCATATTGGGGGAAACTGCAGGGCTTTCACAGCAGACAAGGTCAGCAGACCTAACAACCTGGGAGGCAATGACTTCCAGCCAGTAACAAAGTAAGGGCCAAGGAATGCTCACTGAATCTTTAGTAAATGTTGACTTGAGGACCTTGAGTATGCGGTGTCTTGTAAAATGCAGAAAGAGGCAGATAGTTATGGTAGAAGTGAAGCATGCAAGAGACAGAAAGCCAGAGTAGCCAGCTTGTATTGGCAAAAAATTATCATAAACAGTGAGTCAAGCTCCTTCAGCAAGCTGGAGCTTGCGAAAATGTCTGAAGTCCAGCTGCAAGTGGTGACCTTTGTGGCTAAAAAATTGAAATGGAACCACTGAATTACATTATACTATTAAAAACAACAACAACAACAGAAAAAGAAACAGATTCTTGGCCATTACCTGCATTCCTGTTCAAATTTACTTATTTATGCCAAAGCTGTGAATGCATTGCTGTTACTCACTGGTCCAAGTTGTCTCTCCGATTGGTGGCTCCAAGAACAATGACTCCTTCATTCTGAGTGAAGCTGAAACACAAGACACCCAGCACATCATTTGGGCTGCCTTCACAATGGCAGTGTTATCTTTATTTTCATTACTCAAAGGCCTACCTTGCCATACCTTACCATGGCTCATCTTTGCTTTCTATTCAATCCTATTCTCCCAGTGTTTAAAAAAGCAAACCTTGAGAGAAAAAAAAATATGCTGCAACATCTTTCTGATATTCAAGTTTAGTTTACAAACTCAGTTAGAAAGAAAAAAACCCAACTTCCAAAAGCTTTTCCCTACAACTCTTACCAGTTCACTCATTTGGTAATCAAGTTATATATTCAATTACATGCCCTCAAAATTCCTTCTAATGATACTTTTTATGCAGTCACAAAAATATTCTGAAGTCAGCTTCTGCATATTTTTCTTTTATATTTCAATAACTATAGACATTTACATACATTCTGATGTGACATATTTTCAGGGATAACGTCTTTTATATTTGGTAAACAGTCATAATCCCATACTGTAAATAAAAAAAAAAAACCACCACCACCACCAAAGAGCACACACTGATGAAATTAATAAACCCACTTCCTAACACTTCTGAAGGTGATTAAGGACAGGGCCAACTGTACAACCAGCTTTCATCAGAAACAGAGCTCGACGGATTGTGGTGAGATTACCAAGTGAGGCATTAGGCTCTTAATCCGAGGTCAGGGGTTCAATTCCCATTCAAGACAACCAGACTGGAAGCCATTTTCTCTCTCTCTCTATGCTGACTCAAAACTCCTCTTTGGCCTTTGGACAAAACCTAAATGGTTCCGTCCTGGAATGCATGCAATAAAAATTAAATCCTGCTCCAGCTCTGGGAAAAGAGTAGAACAGTGTGCTGGCGAGATGGATGGCAGAAACATGCAACACAGGCATACTGGTGTTGTGTTTAGACAACAGTTTCAAGAAACGAATGTGTGTGTCCTAGAGATGAGAATAAAAATAGCTGCATTAAAAAAAATCTCACCAATGGAGAGACTCAGAGTCCCATCAGAGGAGAGAAGAAAGCGATGGAATCTGACCTCATGACACAAAGGACTTGAACTGACTTCCACCCAACCATCCATGCAAACAGCAAAGCGACAGAAGGTTATTCCCACCAGGCATGCTACTGGGACAGGGAGAGAAGCTAGAACAGGAGAAGACAGGAGACAAATGTTTTGAGAGACAGATCGACAGATGAGACTTACCCATCCATTTCCGACAGGAGCTGGTTGATGGTCTGGTTGGCATAGGGATGGATCTGAGAGCTGGTTCTCTTCGCCCCCACAGAGTCAATCTCGTCGATGAAGATCACGCAAGGGGAGCGCATCTTGGCTGCAGCTGTCAGCACAGATCGTGGAATGAACTGTAAGCAATCGCCTTACAAAGAACATACAAAGAAAATGAACAGCTGCAGAGCAGTGTCTTCTCTGGAGGGTGCCTCATGAAGACCTGACGCTGCTGCTCCAATCGCACTCCTGGCACTCAGGTTATGACAAATTAAACCTGTAATGCCATGGGTGAGACATGGAAGATGGAACAGAAAAAGAAGACAATAAATTTCTACAGCTTTGACCACATGCTGGCAATAAACTTTGATGTCAACAGTGACAGAAAAACAAAATGATCTGCATATCATCCAAGAAATCCTTTCATATATTTGTCAATTCATTGTCCAGATGACCTAAATATATTCAATAGTCTCATCTCTCCGATTCTTGAAATTATGTATTAGCTAATATTTGCTAAGAATGATGATGGCTTCTGGCTGAACAAAGTGGAACAAACTGACAGCAACATTTATTAGATGATGTGATATGAGTTAATATCAATCATACACGGAACATAATTTGAAATGGAATCCCCGACACAAGCACCCTGGAGGCAAGTTCTCTGCCTTGGTTACCAAAGAAAATAGAATTCCTGACTTCCTTCAGTTTGATGCATGCCATGTTCGGTCTGTTGTGCTGAACTCGAAATGTCTGAAGTGCTGCTGAAGATACAATTCTACACACCTCTTTGATAAAAGGTGATTTTTAATTTAGAAAAACTTAAAACTCAACAGTTTTTCCTTTGAACTCGCCTTAAAGAAACCATTTCTGGGGAGAACAACTTCAAGACAAAGAGTATTCCTTCAAATTTCAAAAACATTCATAATAATCATAATGGTACAGGTTATTCCTACACTAAAGCCACAATTTCTTTCACTCTATTAGTGTACATTACAGTACTAAATAACTACCAATGATGCCCAAAACACACAAAAAAATGTTCTTAAAAACAGTGAGTTAGTCTTGAGGTAGATTACAAAAGCCGAGACCAGTCATATACTCAAACCAGGTGTTTTTTTTTTTTTTTCCCATGAGTTACAGACAGGAAATAAAGGCAACTCACAAAACAGCTGTCGGACTCGTTTGGCCCCAGTTCCAACAAAGACCTCGTCGAACTCAGAGCCTGATGCATGGAAGAATGGGACTCCAGCCTCTCCTGCACACAGCCACCAAGGTTAGCTGCTGCAGTCATGAGCAGTTAGTTAACAACAATCTGGTAAATCAGCTTGGTCATATGCATCATTAGAATGGACTCCTCTCTGGATATAATATCTTCAATGGCTGTGTGTGCATGTATGTGATTGTGTATGTGTGTGTGTGTGCACGTGTGGGTGCATGGTTGAATCTAAGTGTGCAAACATACACACATATATCAGCAAACTTATATGCACAGGTATACACTTCAATCCTTCCACTGTGGACAGATGACATAAATGCGCACACACACATGTGCACAAACATACATATACAAACACACACACACACACACACACACACACACACATCACACACTTTCAGTTTCGTCACGCAGGTATCACAGTGTAAGGAGTGTTCTACAAACCCTGCACCACACTGGCTAGGCCATGAGACCACAGTGCCCAGCTGATGGAGAAATAAATTAATAACTAAACAGAACAGATCTGACAAGAGGATCTTCTGGACACTAGCAAGCTGATGACTGGCCAGGGCATTCACCAAACATGCTTAGGTTCCTTGCTCACATTTTCAATCGCGCTGATTACACACAACTGCTAAATACATTAAACTGTTCAGCAGGGAACCACGGATTGCTATCCTGTTCCAATGTACCCACATCAGTACATATAAATACGCAACAAACAAACTCCATTTCCCAGTTATTCTTTCTTTCTTTCTTTGTTTTCTCAATGGCCACCTGCCACCCCCCCCCCCCCCCTCCTCCTCCCCCCCTGTCAGTCAGCTCCGTCAGGCCGAAGTTTTGTGGCAATGCAGTAATAAGATAGTCACGTGACGCCCACCCTACTTCCGCCTACGGAAGATGCCGAAGTTCGTGTACTGTACGTCATTCATGAGGCCTGCGCGCAAGGCAAACCCCCAGGAAACTTGGCGCTAGAGGGGAAGGTAGGGCGGGCATTAGAGTCTGACATGGTAAGTATACTTAGCCAAACAGGGAGTATAACACAAACTCCCCATTTTGGCGTCGTATATACTATACCATGTCAGACCATAGCAGAATTTAAAGTAATAGGAGGAGGGCCGAGCGCCCTAATGGTTCCTGGGGTAGACCGATATGGCTGCATTGGCCGCCACAAATGAAATCCCTTAGAACCATCAGCCCTGGTCATGCGGATGTCCCTTAAATAAAAGTTTATGAAAGGGTTCTCCGAACGCCAGTAGGCTGCCTCCAGGAGATGGCGCACGGGGACAGAGTGCTGGAACGCTGAGGACGTGGCCAGCGCTCTGACCTCATGGGCTCGGGGTGACAGGGCTGGGAGGTCTTTGTACGCCTGGGCATAGGCAGATCTGATAGTATTGGATAGCCACCTAGAGATAGTGCCCGCCGATATGTCCTTCTTGTTGTTGGGGTTGATGGAGATAAGAAGGCGTCGCTGCGAGGAACGCCTGGGGCGGGAACGCTCCCAGTAGTATCTGAGGCACCTAGAGGGGCACAGGTCCATGTCCCCACCCCGCTCGTTGCCTAAGATATCCGCTAGAGAGCGGATCAGGAGGGAAGGAGAGGCTGTGCCCCGGTTCCTGGTTCTTCGCTAGGAACTCAGGAAGGTAGGAACTTAAGTGAGACCGAGCCGTCTCTCTGTGAAAGGCGATGTCCCCGAGGGTCCCCGCTGAGGGCATGAATCTCACTTCGCCTTCTGGCTGAGGCCAGGGAGAGAAGGAAGGTGGTCTTGAAGGAGAGGAGGTCAAAGGGAATGGAGCGGAGGGGCTCGAAAGGGGGTTTTTCTGAGGGCGCCTAACACCAGAAAGAGGTCCCACAAGGGGGCGCGCCTAGGGGATTGAGCTTCCCGTAGGGCAACCCCCCGTGATAGTTCTCTGAGTAGAAAGTCATTGTCGAAAGATGGGCCGCCGAGCTGTCGGATGGTGGTGCATACGGCCGATCGGTAGCCCCGAATGGAGCTAGCCGAGAGTTTTAAGGAGGACGAAAGGTGGGATAGGAAATTGCCTAGCTGGATGTTGGAGGGGTGTAGGTAGGGGACCGAGTTAGCCGTGCACCACGTGACCCATCTCTCCCATCTGTAATTATAGAGGGACTCTGTGCTAGCCCTACGAGAGGCCGAGGCCAAGTCTCGTAGTCCCTGCGATGCTCCCGCTTCTGTCAGGGGTCTCTAGGACAGACCGGGGTCTGTCGGCGGGGGGGGGGGGGGACCGGTGGTCGCAATTTGGCTGGCATAGAAGCCAAGCGTGTAGGCGAAGCATCAGGGGATTGGAGTGAGGGAGGCCCGAGCGAGGTTGTCTGAGCAAGTCCCACCGAGGGGCTAGCTGGAGAGGGGGAACGTGAGTTAGGGACCTGAGGTCCGGGAACCACGACTGAGTCGGCCACCATGGGGGGTATGAGGATGAGTTTGGGTCTCTCTCCAGCCTGGCCTTCCTGATCACTTTGTGAAGTATGGGGGGGGGGGAAAGGCGTAGGCGACAAGTCCCGTCCAGGGGAGGGAGAGCGCATCGACCGCGTACGCGCTCGGGGGTCCGGGACTGGAGAGACATACATGGGAGTCGATGGTTGAACCGTGTCGTCGCAAATAGGTCGACCATGGGCTTGAACCAGTGATCCCAGACAGTGGTTAGTGTCAGCTTGTTCAGGGTCCACTCTGTGTGCAGAAGGGTCCCTGACCGGCTGAGAGTGTCTGCCAGGATGTTCCGTGTCCCCGCTATGTGTCTCGCACGGAGGGTGGTTCCCCGTGCGTGGCACCAGCGAAGGAGGGCCTCTGTCCTGAGAGAGAGGCCGATGGAGTGAGCCCCCCCCCCCCCCCCCCCCCCCCCCCCTTGACGTAATGGGCTACCGACGTGTTGTCCGTGAGGAGGAGAACCAGTCGGTGCGAGATTAGATGCTGGAAGTGGAGGAGGGCCAGTCTGACCGCTTCCAACTCTAATATGTTGATGTGGAGGCGAGCCATCTGTGTGTCCCACATCCCCGAGGCATGACTGTCCCCCAAGTGGGCCCCCCAGCCCGAGTTGGAGGCGTCCGTGTATAGCTCGAGGGACTGAGTTGGGAGAGAGAGATCGGAACGCCGGTGATCAGGGTGGACGGATTGAGCCATTCCTCCGTGGCACCCGAGAACCAGGGGCCGAGGGGAATGGTCAGGTCCCAGCGGTCCGAGGTCTGGGACCAACGACGACGGAACTCCCTCTGCAGCTGGCGTTTGGGGACCGACCCAGCGGAATGAGGGCAGAAAGGGACTCCATCATCCCTAAGAGGGAGGACAGAGTTCTGGCCGAGGTGTGCGAGGCTTCTCGGAGGCGCACGATGAGGTCCACAATCCGGGCGGACCTCTCCGGGGTCGGGGCGACCTTCATGGTAATCGTGTCGAAAACTCATGCCCAGGAAAGAGAACCTCTGACTGGGAATAAGTTCGCACTTGAGGGGGTTGATTACAAACCCCAAGGTGGAACAAAGGCTGAGGAGGCGGGTGGTGTGGGCCTGGCACTGAGCCTGGGAGGAGGCTAGGACAAGCCAGTCGTCGAGGTAAAACAGGAGGCGAATGTCCTCCTGCCTGGCCAGGGCGGCCATCTCCTTGACAACCTTCGTGAAGAGGAAGGGTGCCAGGGAGAGGCCAAAGGGGAGAGCTTTGAACTGGAACACCCGAGCTTGCCAGACGAACCGGAGGTAACGTCTGTGCGCCGGGTGGATAAGGATTTGGAAATACGCATCTTTCAGATCTATGGAGGTCGCCCAATCTAAATGGTGAATGGAGTCTCTGATCTGGAAGGGTGTGTCCATCTTGAACTTGGTATGTCTTAGGAACTTGTTGAGGGGGGAGAAAGGTCGAGGATGGGCCTCCATCCCCCCGAAGGTTTGGGGATCACGAACAGGTGGGAGTAAAACCGGGGTTGGGCTGGAAAAACTTCTGCGATGGCCCCCTTTCTGTAGGAGTTCGAGGACTTCCAGGCGGAGGGCCTCCGCCTGGGCAGGTGGGGGGTCGCTGGGGGACGGAGGAGGAAAAACGCATGAGGGGAGGGGCGACGTGTGCGCCCAGGGTAGGCGAAACCCATCCTGAAGCACCGACACTACCCAGGGGCTGAGGCCCATACGTCGCCACTGGCGGGCATGCCGGGAGAGGTTGCCCGCCAGGGGAGCCGATGGTCCCGGGGGGAAGGGGTACAGTGGGCCGGTGTCTTGCTGGGCAGGTTGTGCCAGTTCCATGCCCCCTACGGGAGTGTCCTCCAGTCACCTGCGGGGCCGTGCTTGCTGGCCGAACCGAAAATTCTGGCGAGGTTTTGGTTTAGGCCTCTGCGAGTTAAGTGGGCGCTTGGCCGGCCCGGCGGCGGTGTGAAATGCGGCTTGACGGGGGTACGGAGTGGGCCTGTTGGCCCTGGGGTAAGACCGAAAGGGGGGGGTCTGGAAGGGCGTGGCTGAGGCCGGGGGGCGAAGGACGCCGCCTGCTTGCGTTCCTCGAGAGAGAGAGACATAGCCGAGGTGGAGTACTCGCCAAAGAGCGAGTGATCCTGGCCCGGGACACATCGTAGGGATGCCCTGAGTGCCGGGGAGAGCGAGGAGCGTGCAAGCACCGCGTCTCTAGCCACAAGCAGACAATTAAAATGGGTCGTTGCTGCGCTGTCCGCCGCAGCCGACAAGTGATGCGATATCCTGTTGACTAGGTGTCGCATGAAGGGATCGCTGAACAAGCGAAGTTCGTCCTGGTGGGGTTCGGAGTTTGTATCCGAAGGCCCTGGGACGGCGCCGTCATCCCCAGGCCAGAGTACCTCCGCCTCTGCAAGAGCATGCTAAGGTAGGCATGCCCTGCAGTGGTGTGTAAGATGCCCATCCGGGCTACTCGGTCCCAGTCCTTTAACGCCTTAAAGGAGACAGTGGCCGAAGTAGGGGGGGCCCGGTTGGGTATCAGGCGACAATCCGATTGGGAGATGGCCCACTCCCTGGTGCCGGATTGTCAGCAAAGAGGGAGGTAACAGGGTGCTTCCTGCGGGTCCCAAGTAGGGCGCCGAAAGGGGCCGCATTGGGTGCCGGGGGAAGGTCTTGACCCGGTGGGGGACGGCGTCTGCACCCCTGGCGCGTTTCGCCGGACTCTCCCACAGTGAAGTGAGGGACTGAGGAGCTACAATCCTGAGTCTTGAGTGTTGGGCTGGGGGCGGCCCAACGATCTCAGGAAAGGCCAAGATATCGGCAGAGGGAGGGGCGTCCCCTCGACACCAAGTCCGGTCGAAACCGTTCAATGGTGTTGATGTCATAAAGTGATGAGAAGAGGTCCTCATCGTAGTCCTCCTCAGGCTGTGGGGAGTCTAATTCCTGGGAAGGGAGGTCTTCCTCAGGAGGCAAAGTGCGCGGGTGCGCGCGAGGGTCCCGCCCTGGTAGGGTGGTGGTGGGGGGGGGGGGGGGAGGGGGGACCCTCGTGGCTCTATACTCGGCAGACGGGCTAGGGTGGGAGAGCCCGGACTGCCGATCGGACAGCGCCCGAGGTGGGAGACCCAGGTCGACCCAAGTCTGTGAGGTTGGGTGCCACAATCGACCAAATAGTTGTTCCGGTTGGGTGTGGGTATTAAGCCACTGGTCCCTCTCGGGGGCATAGAGCCACTGGTCCCCGGGGAGATAAGCGGGCTGTGGCGGCCCAGAGTACTGTGCAGGGACTCGCCGGGGACCGGGGTAACTGGGGGCAGCAGGGGGGGAATAATAATCGACCGTAGTATGTGGTCCCCCCCGGGGAGCATGCCGGGCCCCAGAGGAATGGGGCAGGTTACCCGTGGTCCCGCTGGTAGATCCTCCCCCGAGGAACGGGACCGAGGACGTTGCCCAAGTGGGGGGGCCGAGTAGGTCGGGCCCCCAACGTCCTGAACCCCTAGGGGAACCTGCGACGGGCGAGCGGGGTTGGTCGGCCGTCTTTGTGTATGATCACAACCGGTGGATGCACTCGGTGTTCCCATACGCCCAGAGTTATGGACATGTGTGCATGGTCGTGCCAAGACGTGGCCATAACACTGCATCCGGAGCTAAGGGGACGCTCCTCGTGCAGGGTGTTGGGCTGCACCTGTGCACGGAGGGGGAGAGCGTCGTGAGACGGGCGAGTCCAGATGGGGGGAAGAAGTGGACCCGCCTGTCTCATACATGCGAGTGACGGGTGGGGGTTCCAGCCCAAGGCCGTCACCCGTGCCTGTCCGCGGCCCGGCAAGGGGGTCCCCGGGGGCCGGGGGTCGCGTGACTCGGCATAGTAAGGTGATGAGTGTGTAAGCGCAGGAAAGCTAGAAGGCAGGGTGGCTGGGGGCGAAGCGGACTCCCGCTGGGAAGTTTTGGCTAGGGGGGGTCCCTTAAGTGGGGCCTTGCCCTTAGATTTCCTGGGCATGTCGAATGAAAGGCACTTAGCAATAGCCGCCGGTTGCCTTCTAGCTTTCGAACGCAACGGTCGTGCGTCCGTCGGTCGGTAGAGGAGGGAGATTCCCGCGTCCCCTCCGCGGGAGGGTCATCTCCAACTACCGCGGCCGTCCGTTCTCCCAAGGAGAGAACGGTTCGCTCGGGGTTGGAACCAACTCGTGGGTCCTCCGGGAAAGAGCGCGAACCCTGCACGTCAGAGTTGTTGCTCGACCCAGCCGAGTCCTTCACCATATTGGGCGATGGCGCCGAGCGAAACCGGAGCACACGATCGTAAGCGAGAAAGTCACGACGGTCGATCGAGGGGAATAACTAGGGCAATCGATCGACCGTGCGCACACAAAAATAAAATGAACACGTACACAATGGAAAATAAGGAAAACAAGTCCGTACCGGGACACAAAGCGCAGCAGAAAAGGCGAAACTGCGCGTGAGAAGCGACCGTGGCGTGGCGCAAAGTGCTGAGTAACGCCACGTGTAAATACCAGGACAACGGTCGATCGCGATCGTTGAGGACACGAAGGCGAGCGAGAATTTCTGGCAAATGAGGGAAGGGGGCAAGGAAATTAAATTGTGGACGAAAACAACCCCCTGTAAAATACTGGGGTATAAGTTGGAGACAAGAGGGGGAGACCGGCGCAAAACAAAATGGCGACGAGACAGGAAGATGGCGACGAGACTGGCTCACGATCGTCGCACAGGAGGTTGTGGAATAAATGACGGCGANACGAGACTGGAAGATGGCGACGAGACTGGCTCACGATCGTCGCACAGGAGGTTGTGGAATCGTGGAATAAATGACGGCGAGGGAGAAAACGGAATTTAGTGGCGACTGGGCCGAAGGCGATTGAAAAGGGAGGCCGATGGATAAAGAGAGGCACCGAACCAGCGATGAACGCGGCGATGGAAAATGCCAATCAGGCTGAACCGGTGACGCGGAAAGCAGAACCGGGAGCACACAATCGCGAGAAAATTCCGAAAATAAGGTTAGAATGCTAGCCCAGCGATAACCTCACACGTCAAGATACTCTGAGGGATAAGCACAAGCCACAAATAAATGAGTTCAGAATGCGAACACAGCAATCTTTACACAAAGGCAAAGTATAGGCGAGACAGAGCACAAAACTTATCTTGCTTGGGTGACAGGCCGAAGAAGAATGCCGTACAGTACACGAACTTCGGCATCTTCCGTAGGCGGAAGTAGGGTGGGCGTCACGTGACTATCTTATGACTGCATTGGCCACAAAACTTCGGCCTGACGGAGCTGACTGACAGCCGTTTAATGCTATGGTCTGACATGGTATAGTATACGACGCCAAAATATATACTATAAAAAAAATATTTTAAAAAATGTGTACATTAAATCCACCACCAGCACCACCACACATAATCTGAAATCATTTAAAATGACCAAATATTAAATCAAGAATAAATTATCTGTTTTCTAGTCAGGTCAGCATTATGCTGCAGATTAAACTGAAAATGACAAACTTCATCTGCTTGTACAGTACTGGTTTGACTGAAGACTGGAAATAAGACAGATTGGTGGGGCATCTTTCTGCATTAGCCACAAAAAAAACTGGTTCTAAACCACAAGCATATTGGCTATGGCATACAAAAGTTTTAACATGTTTGTTACAATGTGTGACAAAATACACCTTTCTTCCAAAAATTTGGTTTTTCACTGCCCCAAAATGATTCTATCCTTCACATCTAGTATCACAAGCATCTGCAATGAGCGTAAACATACACTCCAAGTTAAACATGCACAAGTCAATATACATAACTTTCACACTTTATTATTACTGTCATCATCACATCATCCTCATCCTAATCATTGATATCGATTCGTAACTCCACACCATAAAGATTTAATAATTCCATTCAAACATCCACCATGATCTTTGCGGGGGAAAAAAGACATCAATGAATTCAAATGATAAATTTTCATCAAAAATTTCTGCCTCTGAAAGATTCTTATAAGCCACAGAGAATGGAATGGTGTACTCACAACTGATACTAGCTGAGATATGACTGGTTCAGCTGATTCACTGCCCAGAATAAAGGCGTAGATAGAATCCTGAAAACCAGTGCAAAACAATTACACAGTCATAGCATATAACTGAACTGAAAAACATATAATGTCAGAAAATGAAACCTTTAATGTAACTGTTGTTTAAAACAAAAGCACCAAACTCTGACAAAATCAACGACTGCAAAACACTGTAGCATAACAATTGGGCATTAAAACAATTCTGTTCATCATCTTTGTCGAGACATCACTGTAAGGTATCAACCATCACGTTTATGTGAACAAGTGAAGTACAAACATCAAGCTGCACAGCTGATTTATGCCACGCGTCCTGTATATTTGTTTTCATATTGCATTTTGTTTAAGTTTTGCACACAGATGCACTTTTACCGTTAAAGTGTAACTGCTGAAGGACTACACTCACAAAAACATACAACAGTTGCGAGACGAAGTCCCTCCTAGGTTACTAGCATTCAGAATGAGGTCCTATGTACAGAGAAGTCACGTCACAAGTCTGTGTTCCATGCCAACTGTCAAGTGTGAAGTATGCCTCATGTACACCCTTCAGCTAATCTCTGCTTCTCCTGTTGCTGAGGCTCATGTCCTGGACGTTCCCTTAATCAGCTGGACGGGAAAGTCTGTGTACACATTTCCTCCCATTTCTCTCATTCCTGTGATCTAGAACAAGATCAGTCAGGACCACTGTCCATTTATGATTTTACACAATGACAAACCAGATGTCACCAATGATAGGTTATGTATCATGTCACAGGAAGCAAAGAAAAAAAAAGGAGACACCACTGCCCATTCACAATTTTAGACAATGACGGAGTAGAAGTCATCAATGATGGGTTATAAATCATATCAGAAGGAACAAAAAGAGAGACACCACTATCCATTTATGATTTTATGCAATGATAGAGTAGAAGTCATCAATGACAGGTTATAAATTACATCAGGAGAAGGAAAGAAAAAAGAGAGAGACACCGCTGCGCATTCACAATTTTATACAATGACAGACTAGAATTCATCAACGACAGGTTATAAATCATATCAGAAGGAACAAAAAATGAGAGAGACACCACTGTCCATTTATAATTTTATACAATGACAGTCTAGAAGTCATCAACGACAGGTTCTAAATCATATAGGAAGAAGGAAAGAGAAAAAAATGAGACACACACACAAGAAACAGAACTGTTTACCAATAGAACAAAGCGTTTTGACCAGAGTGGTTTAGGGACTGCTTGTGACAAAGGCCACATCCAATCTTACCTTCTTCTCCCTCAGCAGTCTACGCAGTCTAGACAGGGCATGGGTTCGAACATCCAGACTTTCATGATTAGCTCCCTTGATGCAGTAGATCAGCCGTGTCTGCAGTTCCGCTTGCTGAACAACCACAAAACTTCCCCAAGTCAGTGTTACCGCTTCCCCATGTCATGATAAGACACCTTCCCCCATTCAGCGTCACAACTCTCCATTTCTGAGGGACAATTTCGTTATGCTGATAATATAAAAGCCTCCTAGTAGTGACAACTTCCCCAACTCAGTGACATAGCCAACTTCCCGAGGTCAGTAAAATGACCAACTTCCCAATGTCAGTGATATGTCTTAAATAAATGTTAGCAAACCGCCAAGAGAAACATGGACAAATGAGTCACAAGACAAAACATGCCGCGGTTCACTAACGTTTATTTAAGATTTGTTTAGATTTCCGCCTGCAGTCATCTCACTTTGCAACTAGGTCAGTGATATGGTCAACACCACCATTTCAATGACAAGGTCAACATCAACACGTCAGTGATATGACAACTTTCTAACGTCAGTGACACAACCTCCTATGGTCAGTGTCATAACTTCCTAATGACAGTGACTTAAAAACTTCCTATGGTCATTGACATATTAACTTCCTGATGTCAGTGACATGGTCATATATCTTATATACTGAAACATGTGAATCCACAAAAAAACCCACATCTCCACTTGCCTGTCTGTCCTTTTTGTCTGTTTTTGTTTTGTTTTCCTTCCCCCTCTGCCCTATATTCTGTGAATCGGTAAAGCATTAGTAATTTCACACCACCATCAGTAAAAATCCTGAAAACTTCTTCACAGTTGGCAATTACGTAATGTTGTGTAGCAGCCCAGACAAACACCTGTTGGGGTCGTCGGTGTAGTGCTTGAGGACAGCAGTAGCATCAGCCAGCTCCGGCAGGTCAGGGAGGAAGTAGATCTCATGGAAGTGCTTCTGCAGGGCAGTCCTGTCACAACACACATGCCTGCTGGGTCAACAGAGAAGCAGAGGTCAGCCAATCCAATACCCAACACACACCAGCAATAGTTACATTCATTTTTCCTTATGTTTCTGCTTGTTTCAACGCCCATCTTGCGCAGAATCGGATGAAGACAAGTGATTGCTCATTCATTTTCGTTGCGAATATGTGTTGTGTACCTTGCCTAAAGAGGACCTATGAGGTTGAAACATGTCGTGTTTTGTCCAGTGATTCATTTGTCTACGTTTTTCGGTAGAGCCATATAAGTAATTTCAAAAACTTGTTTTTTTCATACAAATTTTATGGCAGAATTGTTGATCGATGGATCCAAGCAAGACGGTGTGCAAAAATATCTTGAAGATAAATTCTGGGTCTCTCCAATTTTGTCATGGAACCCTTAGTTTTTTGGTATAAGCTGTCAACAGAATCTAAGAAATACACCGTCCTTTGTTCCCGTCATATTTTTTGTCCATCAACTTGATGTTATGTGGAGATGTCAGACATGCACATAATTCTGTGCCCCTCTTTCTTCCTGTCTACGAACAAGAGTCAAAAGCACAACACTTTGTGTTCATTTTTGTTCTCTTCTACGAACAAGGACTTGATGAAAGATCTCAGAAATGCACAACTTTATTTGTTTGTGTCCATTTCTATTCTTTTATGAGACATCACATCCTCAAAAACATTACCCACTGCTTCTTTTTGTTGTTGTTTGTTTTTTGCGATGAACTTGACAAATAGAGATATTTCATATCATCTGTTATAGAAACAAGACTTTTTGGGGGCGGATGACAACTTGCTATACCTGCTGTGATTTCTCTGCAGTATTTATCATTTTTCTGAGAAGTTCTGGAGAATTTACTGGAATACACTACAGAAATACCAATTTTTCTCTGTTTGCACCTGCCCTTATGCATGCATGAATTGCAGTCACAGAAACAGACAAAGAAACCAAGGAATGATGTCATGCAAAATATGGGTAACCAACTGTAAGCATCACAGTGGACGATTTCCATTTCTGTCTGGCAGTGCAATAGGTTGTGCATGTCAGCAACAAACCACATCTACATCCCCATCCCTCTCCTTTGGGTTTTCGAAAACTTATCTGGCATTTTCCGTCAACACTCCAATCCTGGATTCTCACCCATTTTCAATCTGCCTATGTTGTTGATATTCTTCGACAAGTTCTGTGTCATAGGATGATAAACACCTGAGCCACAAACACACCACAGTCACCC
>JADBJO010007309.1:0-35000 GCA_016801955.1 Conus betulinus | reverse complement strand
GTATGGAGCTATCGTGTTAAATACCTGAAAGTGTTGACCACTTTGTGATGTAATGAGCTATAGCGCTAAATATGTGAGAGTGTTGACCCTTTAGTGAAGTAATGAGCTATAGCGCTGAATACCTGAGAGTGTTGACCACTTTGTGATGTAATGAGCTAACCTGAGAGTGTTGACCACTTTGTGATGTAATGAGCTACAGCGCTGAATACCTGAGAGCGCTGACCACTTTGTGATGTAATGAGCTACAGCGCTGAATACCTGACAGCGCTGACCACTTTGTGACGTAATGAGCTACAGCGCTGAATACCTGACAGCGCTGACCACACTTGTGACGTAATGAGCTACAGCGCTGAATACCTGACAGCGCTGACCACTTTGTGACGTAATGAGCTACAGCGCTGAATACCTGACAGCGCTGACCACTTTGTGACGTAATGAGCTACAGCGCTGAATACCTGAGAGTGTTGACCACTTTGTGACGTATAGAGCTGATGTGTTTGGACCCCATCAGTAGAACGATGGATATCAAGCTTTCCAATGCCTGGGAAAAGACAACACATTGGTTCTACAGACAACACATTGGTTCTACAGACAACACACTGGTTCTACAGACAACACACAACACACTGGTTCTACAGACAACGCATTGGTTCTACAGACAACACACTGGTTCTACAGACAACACACTGCTTCTACAGACAACACACTGCTTCTACAGACAACACATTCATCATATTCATTATTCAGGCCTACTTATTTCACAGATATTACACACAGTCTGCAAACAACACATTCTACAGCCATCACCCATATTCTACAAGCTACATGTTCAAGAGATATACTTATTCTACACGCTAGACATTCAGCAAACATCACGTGTTCTACTGGCTACACATTCAACAGACCTCTCACTTGTTCTACATGCTACACATTCCACAGTTATCACACTTTTTCTACATGCTACAAGTCCCACATGTATCGCACTTATTCTACAGGCTACACATTCAGCAGACATCACACTTGTTCTACAGACAACACATTCAATAAATATCACACTTGTTTTACAGGCTACACATTCAATAAATATATGTTCTATTGACTACACATTCAATAAACATCAAACTTGTTCTGCAGACTACATATTCAATAAACATCACACGTTCTACTGGTTATACATACAGCAGACATCACTTCTTTTGCAGACAATACATTCAGCAGACATCATACTTGTTCTACTGACAACACATTCAATAACTGTCACGCCTGTTCTTTTAGCTACACATTCAATGAACATCACACCTACTACACTGTCTACACATTCAATAAATATTACACCTGTTCTGCTGGCTACACATTCAATAAATATCACACTTGTTCTACAGACTACACACATTCAATAAATATCACACCTGTTCTCATGACTACACATTTATTAAATATCATATTAGTTCTACTGGCAACACACTCAATAACTATCACATTTCTTGTATTTGGCTACACATTCAATAAGCATCACACTTGTACTACAGGCTACACATACAATAAACATCACACTTGCTCTACTGGCTACTCATTCAATACAAATCACTCTTGTTCAATTGGCTACACATTTGGCTACACCTTCAAAAATATCACATTTTGTTTCTACTGCTACACATTCAATAAATACCACATTCGTTCTACTGGCTACACACTCAGCATACATCATATTTGTTCTATTGGCCACACATTCAATAAATATCACACTTGTTCTACAGACTACACATTCAACAAATATCATGCTTGATCTACTGACTACACATTTAATAACATCATACTTGTCCTACTGGTTACACATTTAACAAATATCACACTTGTTCTATATGCTACACATCCAATATATCACACTTATTCTACAGACTACACATTCAATGAATATCATACTTGTTCTATAGACTACACATTCAATAAATATCACACTTGTTTTACAGGCTACACATTCAATAAATATCAAATGTTCTACAGACAACACATTGAATAAACAAACTTGTTCTTAGACTACATATTCAATAAACATCAAACGTTCTACTGGTTATACATACAGCAGACATCACTTGTTCTACAGACAATACATTCAGCAGACATCACACTTGTTCTACTGACAACACATTCAATAAATGTCACACCTGTTCTATTGGCTACACATTCAATGAATATCACGCCTGCTACACTGCCTGCACATTCAATAAATATCACACTTGTTCTACTGGCTACACATTCAATAAATATCACACTTGTTCTACAGACTACACATTCAATAGATATCACACTTGTTCTACTGACGACACATTTATTAAATATCATACTTGTTCTACTGACTACACTCTCAATAATACCACATTTCTTGTACAGCCTACACATTCAATAAACATCACACTTCTACTGGCTACTCATTCATTAAAGATCACACATGTTCAGTTGGAACACAGCCTCCAGGAACACAGCCTCACAGGAAAAATCCGAGTTCTAATTAGCCACTAAGCTCCTGTACAAAAAAGTATTCAATAACCAACCCTACACTAACAGTAGGTTTATCGTTTTGCACTCTCTCTCTCTCTCTCTCTCTCTCACACACACACACACACACACACACACACACACACACAAGGCTATCTGTTGACTTGATCCATGTTCACTGTCATATTCGAATAAGGTTCAGTGGTCTAGAGGTTAACAAACTATGAGAAAAGTTTCCAAGAATACCAGCCGCTGTGGCGAAGTGGTTAGCATTGCGGACTCCCGGCTGGGAGGTTGTGGATTCGAATCCCATCAGAGTCATGTGGGTTTTTCTGTCCCAACCGGCTCCTACCCAGAGTTGAGTTTGCTGCTGACTCAGTTGGGAAGACTGGGACCCACACAGTTGAGTTTCATCCACTTAATGGATGCGTTTCTGAGAGTGTTGCTCAAATTCCCAGACCAACACTGCAGGTGCCTGTATCTCTCGGGCCTGGTTGACGCCGGGATATATTATGAAAGGTAGCTTAGAGCACAGCCCTGTCATGTAGTCTCAGACCGTAACGGAAATCCGTAGCATCATCTTCATCATCCTCATTTTCATCGATCAGCATAAAAATAAAATGTCTCAAATTCTGTGGCCCTTCATGCCCTGCTCTCATGGTGACCTCAGTTTCGATGTCCTCTCCACGTCTGTGGTCTTAGTTTGGTTCCGTCGGGGTCACCAGTATCGGCTAGCCCATAGGGGCTGTCGATGGACGGACGTGGTGGCACCCTCCGAAGGGAGAGCTCACTCACGCCATCTCCGCGACTAAGCAATTATTGTCACCAGTAGGGGGCTTAGTAGGTGGTGTCCTACGTATGTTAGATCAGAACAGGCGCCACTGAACACCACCGAAGTGACTCGGCAGCAGTGCAGTGTCTCCTCCGGTGGGTTGCCTCTTGACGACTTGACACTGACTGCTCCCTGTGGATTGCCGGTGCCCGGGCTGCGGCAGGGCCGACCGGGCTGTGGCTGTGAACGGGGTGTCGGAATGAGCAGCATGGGTGCACTGCCTTTGAAGTGGCGCAGTGGTTGGGACAGCAACAAAAAAAAAACAAAAGCAAAAAAAAACAAACAAACAAAATTTCAAGGATAGTTTAATAGTTCAACAATTTCTGTGTTTTCAGTTTTGTTGAAATACTCACCAGTTTCTTATCAGCCACAGGAATGTTGGAGTTGATCAGCGTGGCGTCAAAGAAAGCCAACACTCCCAACAGCCTTGGCTCAAGGTACGCAGCCTTGCCCCACAACAAAAAAAGGAGATTTCTGATAATTATTTAACAGGTTATCCCGTTGAGTGTCTTTAAGCCGTCAGCTGACGCCGTAGTAAAAATGTACTTCCAGTGCCTATGGGCCGTCCACTGACGTCATGCATTTTTCTTGAATTTTCATTCGTTACTATTCCTATCAAAGGACTGAAATAGAGTGTGCGTAGTAAGCCTTACATGTCTACAGTATTAAAATGATATGCAAATGACCACACGTGAGGGGAAAGACCATTTATTCTCACCACTGACTGGATGACCAGCCAGCGCTTTGTCTCGTTTGCAAAGATGGCGGCGCAACCTTCGACGAGCGTAGCGACCAAATCAACGTACTTACACAGCTGAGCGGGCTCTGCTAATCATTTTTGATAAAGATAATAATCTTTTATTCAGCGACTCACTCAAGCATGAAGGTGAGATGATGATAGTGATGGAATTGCCGGCCATATTCGTCAGTTATTGAGTCGTGCTGTGCGATCTCAAGAGTGTGTTCAGCTGACTGGTTACCAACGTTGAACGAGCTAGCCTAGTGTGTGCTCTGCACTGCATGCGAGTGGCCAGCGGCGTGTTAGTCAGCGCGAGAGGGGAGCGCGGCCTGCTCACGGCGTGACACGGGCAGCAGGAAAGGTAGGGGAAGAGGAGGAGTGAAAAAGAGAGGGTTGAAGTCCAGCAAGGGGGCGTGGTGGGGGGGGGGGGGGGCGTGGTCGTGAACTGACCTGTCTGCATGAGGTGTGAGCGTCTGGATAGACTTCTAGACTGTTTTTACTTTCATTTATAGGTGTAGTGTGACAATACAAACTTTATTTTCAACTTTTTTGCTTTGTGTTCTTTTTTGGATGTGAAGCTGTAGTGGTAAATACATATGTTTTTGATTGTGCAAAAAAATCTATCCAAATCTAAATGCCTAAATATTTTTTATATGATCAAAATTAAAACAAAAGAAGTCCCAGATTCAAAATCTCCATTCAATTTCCTTCAAAAATCATATATATTTCATTTTTTTATTTTTTGTCGTTTCTGAGCTAGAATTTTTTGTTAATTATTACCCCCAAATCATTAGATTTCCCTGCAAGCAGTGAACGGGTTAAAGGAATACACACATCTGAAGGTGCAAACTGCAAAATGGACCAGCTAAACAAGAATGAAAATTAAATCTTCTGGGTGAAATACTTCTCACAGACAGACGCTTCAAAAGAACTGTTAACAGTGTAGCAAATCTCAAGACATCTCGTGAATAGGACGCAAAGCAGATGCAGTAATTGTTGTGCACACACACACACACACACACACATGCATGCACGCCCACACACACACACAAAAACACACACACACACACACACACACACACACACACACACACGCACACACACATACACACACACACATACGCACACACAAAACACTCATACACACACATTCACACACACACACACACACACACATTCACACACACACACACCCCCTGCCCCAGAATTCACTCTATACAAAAACTAAAGAACAGCAAAGAATGCACACAACTTCCACTCTATAAAAAATCCAGAGAGCCGAAACCAAAGAAGAGAGAACATGGAACTCACCATCTCCTCCTTGGTCTGTATGTTCTTGGGGCCTTCGTACTGCTCATCATACAAGGACACCATCTGTAGTCCACTGAACACCTGCAATCCCACACATACACGTCTTGGTTAGCAACAGCTGAAAGATAGTAACAGGAATCTTAAAGCACTCTTTTGACATCTAAGATCAGTGTAATTTCAATTATACACGCCCAACATCTGCATTCACCAAAATCGCACTGGTTTGCACCCCCCCTCCCCCCCGTTCTTCTTCCCTCCCCAACTACATTCCCCATTTCATTCCCCATTCCCTTACCCTCTTTCCGACTTCCTTCCTGTGACCCACCCTCCCCTGACCCCAAGCAAATACATCCATACGAACACCCCGGTCTATTCCTCCCATCACACATCCACCATACACAGGCTTTCTCTCTCCCCCCCCCCCCTCTCCAAGGATGTGTGTTCTGTTTGATCCTCCATGGCACTTTCAAAGACGCACACACACACACACATATATTCATTCACATTTATATGCATTAACCTATCAACCCTTATGCACTGTAGTCTTCCTCCTATATTCATACTCAAACACAGAGATATGCATGCGTAAACACATTAAAACATGTCTTCACTTTCACAAAAGTGAACTCATATAAGATACATATGTAAATCCGTATGTGTACACACACACACCCACACACACACACACTCACACACAGCAAGATTATTCACACAACATATCAAAGATATGCTTTGATTTATCAGGGTTTCTGATTCACCTGGATTTTCAATATACACTCACTTGGCAAAAATAAACACACAAAATAAAAAAAGATTTTTTTGTTTGAAGGAGGGGGAGTTACCTGATTTGTTTGAAGGAGGGGGAGTTACCTGATTTTCATTGAGGCTGAGGCGAAGCAACAATTCATTGTGCACTCGCTGGAAGTCCATCCTCAGGAGACTTCCCAGTTCAAAATCTGTTTCCTTCTGCAAGCACAAACCAAATCCCACCACCACTTCAGTAGGTTATTTTGTGTTGGATATTCATTGGTAAACCAGATACAACTGAAACATCCAGCAGCAACCTGCAGAAATCCTTTTAAAAAAAGGGTCTTTCAAACGAAGAATTCTTAGTAACAAAATATATAACAACAGACAAAAATATTCATGCAAAACAAGTCTTCAAAAGGATTTCTTTATTATCGTCATTGGCTTTACTATGATTTCACATGCCTAATCACATAAAAGTCCAAAGCATTTACAATTCACATAGATGTATATCAAACAACGCAACAAATAAAAAACTAATAGCTATGCATAAATTACATGTGGCAACCAAAGACTTGCACCACCACAACACAATGTGGCCTATCCACTCCCTAACTTTACTCATACCATCTCTCACACAAATAGAATTACCATTTAACTAATCTACACATTCACCTGCAACATAACCAAAGCGTTTGACACTGTCAGCAAAAACGGAACGAGGCAGACCTTGGAATGACTCAAATGACCTTCAGAGTTTCTCAGCATGGTCATCCAGCTGCATGAAGATCAGCTTGGCCAGGTCAGATTCAACAGCAACTCTCAGACCCTTTCGCTTTCACCACGGAGTGAAGCAGGGTTGTGTCATGGCATGGTCTCTCTTTACCATATACTTCAGCATGACGCTCAAACAAGCACTGAAGACCTTGATGACAGAGATGGTGTCTAATCAAACATTATCTTGATGACAGCCTATTCAACCTCAGACAACTACAGGCCCGTACAAAAACCCTGGAGCAACTGATCCCAGACCTCTTTGCTGACGATGTTGTCCTTGTCGCCCATACAGAGAGAGCCTTGCAGCATTTCTCATCCTGCTTTGCAGACGCTGCCCAGCTCTTCATGCTTGAAGTCAGTTTGAAGGAGTCGGAGGTCCTCCACCGCCCGCCTGCACCTTGGGAAAAGTACCCCCTTTCTCCATGTCCACATTAAAGAGACTGCACTGAAAACAGTCAGTCAGTTCACCTACCTGGGGTGCATCATCTCATCAGACGCCAAGACTGACAGGGAAATCGACAACAGATTGGGCAAAGGCCAACAGCGTCTTTGGTAGATTGTACAAAACGAGTGTGGAACTATAAATATGTGAAGAATGGCACCAAGATCAGAGTGTACAAAGCCATTGTACCTACCATCCTCCTGTACAGCTCCGAGTCATGAGTAATGTACCATCACCACCTGAGACGCTTTGAGCCCTTCCATCAGTGCTGCCTTCACTCCATCCTCAATATTCACCAGAGTGACTATGTCACCAATGGTTAGGTCCTTGAACAGGACAAGCTCACTAACATCAAGGCCATGCTACAGAAGTCACAGCTACGCTGGGCAGGGCACATCTCCAGGATGGAGGACCATCACCTGCCCAAGATCGCCCTGTATGGCGAACTCTCTGCCCTGGCCATCACGACAGAAGTAACATAAAGACTGCTTGGAAAAACCACTTGACGCCTGATCAACCACTGCCAGTGGTCCTCTCAAGCAGCAGATCACACAAGCCTGTCGTCATGCCATTAACTCTTTCATTCCTACTTTTCTATGAACCATTACTTCCTCTTGTTCCCAGATTCTTATGAGTATTCCCTCCATTCCTGGATTTAGAGAAACAAAGAAGTGCAAAGTGAGAGCTGCCACGTACGCAGTAGCAAACCAGCCAGATCAGAGCGGCAACCATTTTCCCACGCTGTACGGGCCATCTGGCATCCATTCCATTCATAAACGCTGCCCCGCAAGCAACCCGGTCATAACATGTACCACTGACATGAGTCGCGCGAAGTTCAAAGCACTTACCACAAGAACCGATTTTCCATGCGCAGGAAGGAATGGAGGGATTTTGCGGTGCCCGGTTTTCTATGTTGCAGGAAGGAAGGGTACGATTTCTGCTAACCGGAAAACTGGGTTGTAGGGATGAAAAGAGTTAACAGAGCTGTCTGCTTCGAAAACGCCTGCAGGGCCACCCTTGAGGGCAAACAGTGCAGGAGGAAGAATCATGATGCCGAGATATCAAACCCTGACCAGAACTTTACCTGCAGCCGCTGAAGCCAGCCCTGCCAATCCTGCATTGGCCTCGTCAGCCACAAGCATGCCTGCAGTTGACATGAGACACTTCTTCCATGATCTTTGTCCGCAAAGCCAAGCCTCTCTCTCTCTATATATATATATATACATATGTTTATATATATATATATATACATATGTTTATTTATTTATAGACATACATACAATCACCTATAACCAGGCACATATCACCTTCTTAAAAACCTTATGCAAAGGATAACTGACAAGGCATTTGTTAATCAACTGTAAGACCAGTAGCAAGAAAAAACAAAAATCGTGTGGCACTGACAAAAAAAAACCCACACATGCTCACTCATTCCAACAAGCAACCATCACCACAAGAAATATATCAATTCATTGTTTCCAAGCTTTAACAGTGACTGAGGCAACATGATACAAAGACACCTGTTTGTATATGAGGATTTTCTCCAGATGAGTGACCAAGAACGGCTATAGACCTGCCTGTAAGTAGACAGCACTTCCTCCAGATGACAATGGTGATATACCAAGAAGAAAAAGACAGATTGGTACACCAATAAATTTCTCCTGGAGACAAACCAGGAAGGGACACAGAAAAACCTGTAGCAGACCAGTGGTTTTTTCCAGTTGACAGTACCAGCAAGGAAGGGTTTTACAGATACTGTTAGCACACCAAAGTTTTGTTTTTTTTTTCAGTTGACAGCACAGATCTGGAAGGGTTTTACAGATACTTTAAGCAGACCAAAGTTTTTTTCAGTTGACAGCACAACCTGGAAGGGTTTTACAGATATTTGTAAGAAAACCAGTCGCTTCTCCAGCTGACCACACTTACCATGATTTTACAGATTCCTTTAAGCAGACCAGCGGTTTCTCAGATGACACGGCAGACAGGAAGAGATACTGAGGTACCTTTTCGTAGACAGCGTTGTTCCAGGTGACAAAACCAGCAAGGCATACCTATAACTAGACCAGCATTTTCTCCACTTGACAGAACAGACATGGATGGGACAGCAAATTAAACTCTGGATAGGAGGTTATGAAACCCCCCAATCCAATGAACAGATGGCTCTCTGATGGGAATCAAACCCAAGACCTCCTAAGCTGAGAGTCTGCTGTGCTAACTATTGCCCAACAGTGACGGTAGTAGACCAGTGTTTTCTCTAGGGGACAAGAAATGGATAGCTACCTGTAAGCAGACCAATGTTTCCCCAAGGCAATGAGGCAAGGATGTAGAATCTGTGCACCCACCAGTGTTTTTTCCAGGTGACCATGAAGAGATGTCAAGATACCTGCAAGAAGACCTATGTTTTCCTCAGGTGACAAGACAAGGAAGGAACACATACATACCTGTAAGTACACCAGTGTTTTCTCCAGGTCTGGTTTCTGGCAGTGACAGACCAGGAAGGAGAAGATGTCCTTGATGTTGTTGGTGATAAGCTTGCGCCGGTTCTGAAGGCAAAACACTCTCACCCTTTAACCCCTGTAACTGTAAACACAATATGCTTTTAACTCTTGTTGCTATTCTGTTAAAACACTTTGAGTTTTATCTCTTGTGTATCTTCTGTAAAATAAAATGAAACAAAACAAAACAAAAATACTCGGCTATAATGTTTGTGCCTCTTCAGCAAATCACCCTAATGTGTTCTGTGAAATATCAAATTTATTCCACAAAATTCTTTAAAAACACTATGAACTTTTAACACTTGTGTCTTCTGTAAAATACTGTGAAGTTTTAACACCTGTGTCTGTTCTGTACAGCACAATCAACTTTTAACATTTGTGTCTGTTCTGTAAACTTCTAAGAACTCTTTAGTCTGTTATGTAAAATGCTAAACTTTGGCCCACATGTCTGTTCTGTAAAACGCCGAACTTTACTTTAATCCTCATGTCTGCTGAGCACAACACTGACCTAAAACCCACAAGTCTGTTGCGTAAAACACTGACCTATAAGCCAAGCAGCTACTGTAAAACACTGACCAAAACCCACAAGCCTGTTGTGTAAAACACTGACCTGTAGGCCACATCTCTTAGTAAAACACTGATCTATAACCCATGTGTCATCATGCGTAAAACACTGACCTACAATCCATTTGTCTGTTCTGTAAAACTCCAAATTTTATCCCTTGTGTCTGTTGTGTAAAAACACTAACTATAACCCAAGCATCTGCTGCGTGAAATACGGACCCTATAATCCAGGTTCCTGTTCAATAAAACTCTCAGCTTTTGTGCGGCAAAATACTGAGCTTTACCTGTATGTCTGGTCAGTGAAACACGTAGCTTAACAACTGTGTTTGTTCTGTAAAACACTGATCTTAAACCTTTGTTGTCTGCTGTGTATGTGTCCGTAAAACACTGAACTTTCACCCTTGTGTCTGTTGAGTGGAGTTCGATCTTTAAGCCATGTGTCTGTTTTGTAAAAACACTGAGCTTAACTCTTGTGACTGTTCTGTTAAACACTTATCTTTAACTCAGAATTCTATTCTATCAACACTGATTGTTAACCCTTCTGCTGATCTGTTAAAACAACTTTAACCTTTGTATCTGTTTCACAAATCACTGAGCTTTAACCCTTGTGTTTCTTGAGTAAAACACTGAGAGCTGACCCATGGGTCTGTTCTGTGAAACATTATGCTTTAGCCCAGTATCTATTCTGTAGCGCACCCATGTGTCGTTTTTGCTAAACACTGAGCTTTAACCCATGT
Organism: Conus betulinus; assembly: GCA_016801955.1. Classification (NCBI taxonomy): domain Eukaryota; kingdom Metazoa; phylum Mollusca; class Gastropoda; order Neogastropoda; family Conidae; genus Conus; species Conus betulinus. Next base: position 23,860 of record JADBJO010007309.1, on the reverse strand, counting down.
CCTTTCAAAACTGAGCTTTAACCTCTTGACTGCATTTGATAAGCCAGCTCTACACAGGGTTATAGAAAGGAAAAAAAAATAGTCAACTACAAAAAAATACTCTTTGCAACAATTTATCTATATTTTGTTCAAGTGAAGACATTAAAAACTGACCCATCAAATTCATTTGTCTTTAAGTCTCTTTCTCTGCTGACCTATATCATTCAAAAGCTAATGGGTTAAATCACTGGCAGGGTTTTCATGCTTATAAGAGCAGCACAGAGTTCTTTTCGTCAAACTTCATTATTGTATTATATTCGAAGATAATAGCACATGATTCAGCAGCACAGATTTCCATATCCTTGTCACACACACACACACACACACACACACACACACACACACACAGTGCAGATCACATCATTTTTAGCAAAATGTTTACAGGAACTTGATAAAAAGGGACAACACAAAGAAATTTTGTGAGGCAGGAGTAAGGAGTGGGAGCACACCCTATCATAACATCTGGTGAATTGTTCAGAAACAACGCTGCACTGTCTCTAAGCCTTCATGCTCCACCTGAAACCTCATCCCCAAAATCAACTTTTTGATCCAAAGAAGCCAAGAGCAGCAATGTGCCGCAACCTAAACAAAAGCTATCAACCCTGATACAACTCACTAAAATTCCACACATGGAAACATTAACGATGTAATCACTTTGATTTTGTTAATCCTTTTTTGTCCCCCCTTTTTTTTTTTTTTCTAGGGGGGGGGGAGGCTGGTGGAGAAGGGGAATCAAAAAAACCTTACAGCCTCCATCCCCAGCCCCTTAGACTCTTCCCAGCACACACATTTACACACCCCATTTCTCACTCACCGGCATGGACAGGAGATTCGACATTAACCGGATAAGGCTGGACGCCTCTGGTGAAGCGCGACTGACCAAGGGAGGCAATAGATGTTTTACATGACCCTGAAAACACAGCAATTTTTTTTTTTTTGAACAGAAATGATTTCTGCATGCCAAAACAGCACTTAGTATTTGCTATTTCTATTTGAAAAAATTCAAAAGCACAGAAGCACAAAGCTTAGGGGCCACCATAATGTATGGAAAAAATTTATAACAAAAAAAAGCAGTTTCAATACATGAAAAATCCTTTTGTAATTGCATTACTATAGCTCAGCAAAATAAAACAAAAAACCAAGTTTCAAGTCCTAACATGTCTGCTATGATACAAATACTACAAATCTTTTTGTGAACCTTTTTTTTTATCATTTTATCCCCATTTGAGCTCCCTATATCACATAAGAGGTTTTTTTTCCCCTCTATGGTTTTCTGACATACATAAACAACAGAAAAACACTGAAAAAGTTTTAAATGAAAAAATGTTTGGCCTTCGTGGCACCTCTAGCCTACAGACAGTTCACACAGTCATATATTGAACTACACTCACAGAAAAAAGTATAGTCTACTGACAGACTGCATGTTAGTCTGCCTTTTGCCGTGCGGAGCTGAAAGGTCAACAGGGTAAAAGTTCACCTGGAGAAAGGTAAGCAGAGAAAAGTTCACCTGGAGAAAGATAAGCAGAAGAAAGGTCACCTGGAGGAAGGTAAGTACAGGAAAGTTCACCTGGAGAAAGGTAAGTAAAGGAAAGTTCACCTGGAGAAAAGGTAAGAACAGTAAAGTTAACCTGGAGGAAGGTCTTCACGTCGGGGTAGCCCAGAGAGTTGGCCACCGTCTGCAGGATGCTCTCTGCATTGCTGCGTCCGGCTGTCGTCTGTGCTTCAATCATCGCCTCCACCAAAAACTGAAACAATCAACCCTTTGACAACACAGTGTAGAATGAATAGACAGCGTACGTGAGTAGCACAAGAGTAACTGTGCATTCATAAGTGTGGGTTCGGTTATGCAGCAGAGTCTGTGTTATTTCATCTATATCTGAGTTTTCGTACAGAACAGCTGAACCAAGCATCAAGAACGTATGTTTGTGTGCTTTGCTGTTGCCTGTGTGTTTAGACATCTTTCAATCACTATTTTGTCCATGTACTTTAACCTCCATGTTCAGTTTTAACATACTTCCGTACACAACGCTGCTGACTGCTATCTGGAGAGAACTGTTTTGTGCATCATTATGTGCGTTACTGTGACATCTGCAAGTTCTGCATTATTAACTACCCATTACTGTCTACCTTCTTTTTTTTGTACACTGAGCTTCTATGTCCATGTGCTGTGTTGTGAGTTGTCCACATCAATGTGTCCAAGTCTATTTTCGTTGATGGATCTGTGTTCAGTTCATGTATATTTGAGTTCTGTTCTAGTCCATGAGTGTGTCAGTTTCATCTGTTTCTGTCCCTTATTTATGTGTACATGTATTATGTTTTTGTCTTTGTGTCTACATGTCAGCATGTTCTGCTTTTGTCCCTGTATCTCTGTGTCCAAGGCATTGTTTTTATCCCAACATATCTGTTCTTCATTTCCATGTGTTCTGCGTTTGTCGGTGTACTAATGCATTGTTTCTGTTTGTGTATTTAGTTCTCAATGTTCTATGTAAGTACCTGCATTCAACTGTATTGTCTATTTTTGTCCCTACGTGTGTCTGTTGTTTTCAAGGATCCTACCCAAACTGGAAAGAAGAATTGTTCTTGCTGATAATTTCATCCCTTTATATAAAATACCACTTGCTTTCAATAACTTCCCATTCTAACTCTAGCAGGACTTGAACATCCAACAGTCCCTCACCTTACAAAGCGCTGGTTTGAACCTGCTGAACAGTTTCTGTGGGGTGATCTGCTTGTGCGCCGCTATGCCCTGCAGCTGTAACACACATCAACAGGCACATGTCAAGGTGAACCTTTTGCAAGTGATCTGCTTGTGTGCCGCTATATACCCTGCACTTGTAACACACATCAATAGGCACATGCCAAGATAAACCTCTTGGGGGTGATCTGTTTGCATGCTGCAATACCCTGCAGCTGTTACACACATCAACAGGCACATGTCAAGGTGAACCTTTTGCAAGTGATCTGCTTGTGTGCCGCTATACCCTGCACTTGTAACACACATCAATAGGCACATGCCAAGATAAACCTCTTGGGGGTGATCTGTTTGCATGCTGCAATACCCTGCAGCTGTTACACACATCAACAGGCACATGTCAAGGTGAACCTTTTGTGAGTGATCTGCTTGTGTGCCGCTATACCCTGCAGCTGTTACACACGTCAACAGGCACATGTCAACATAAACCTTTTGGCGGTGATCTGTTTGTGTGCCACTATACCCTACAGCTGTAACACACACCAATAGGCACATGTCAAAATAACCTTTTGTGAGTGATATGTTTGTGAGCTGCTATGCATTCCAACTGTAACATTCACATGTACATCAATTTATAAGTGAACGTTTAACGGGTAATCTGTGCGCTACTATACCCCCATATATGTACATTTCTGTGTGAGCGTTTCATGGGTGGTTTGTGCAGTGTTATCTTCCGGAGCTCCAGAGCTCAATGCCGGGTGAACTTTTCACTGGGGGGATGTACTTACAGCAATGTCCGTCAATTGTAGACATTCAGTGCAAATCTTCTAGCACTCATGCCCTCTGTTCAACAACCAAGCTTTGGTGTTTACTCAGGAGTAACCCTCTTGTGTGTCCTGCTGTAGCTTGTAACTGTAATCTACGCTGATTTGTCTTTTTCTTTGCAACATGTTCAACAGTTACCACCTTACTTTTCTGTCACTCTGCTGATCTATTCCACTGTTCACTTTCACACTCATGTCTATGAAATTCATGTGACTAATGCCATAAGGTCTCATTCTTTCCTTTCCAAAGTAAATTTCTTCCTCAATATTCTGAAATATTCCACTTCCCTTGTCAATAAATTACACACTCTCACACACACACACACACACACACACACACACACACACGCTTACACGCACGCACGCACGCACACACACACACACACACACACATTCTCTCATACACACACACACACACACACACACACAGAAGAAACGATAAAGAGAGGGGCAGGCGTTACCATTTAAAAACACTGCCAAAAGATTAAATATCTATGCTAAACAATTTAGTCACTATTGCAATTACATTCAACAGGGACAATCAAAGAGCCAAAAAATCAAAAACTTCTAGATCACTCATTCTTTTTAAAGCCTTTTTCAATAAATAAACGAGTTTACACAACAAATGAAAGAAACCGGTCTGTTTTTATCAAAAACCTGAAAATAAAATTATAAAAAGTAAACGAATAAAATAAACCACACACCTAACATACACACTTTACGAGTTTATCCAACCATCCTGGAATCACCATGAACACTTAATATTCATCAGTAGTAACCACAATTCATCAACATCAATACTACACATTCATCAACAGAAACCACAATTCATCTGCGTAAGTCATGGTCTCAAAGCAGTCAGAGTGAGAACAGCCCAAAGAATCACAAGACACAGCAGCATGTACTGACCTCATCAAAGGCAGTCGGAGCCACAACTGGAGCGAAGGACAGCCTGTTCTCCAGCAACATGATGAGGGCAGACAGCAGGAGGTCACCTTCAGCACACCTGCACAGTGCACCAACACACCTCAATCTTTACACCTGCACAGGGCACCAACACACCTCAATCATTACACCTGCACAGTGCACCAACACACCTCAATAACTGCACCTGCACAGTGCACCAACACACCTCAATAACTGCACCTGCACAGTGCACCAACACACCTCCATGATTCCTTCAGCACACCTGCACAGTGCACCAACACACCTCAATAATCTCTTCAGCAAACGTGCACAGTGCACGAACACACCTCAATAATTCCTTCAGCATACCTGCAGAGAGCCCCAATACACCTCAATAGTCACACAGTTCACACACTGGACCCCTGCCTTTGGAAGTCCTTGTGGAACACAGAACTGCAGCAACAATCATCCAGCAGACTGGGGCCTGGGCTCACCTGTTCACCTGGGCTCATGTTACTGGGCCTGCCCTCACATCAGAATCTGTGCAATTATGCCATGTCCCCCCCCCCCCCCACCCCCCCCTCCCATGGGTTCTAATCAGCTTATCAAGCACCTGTTTTGTGACGTTGGCAGCGTGCATTCACAGCGTGTGAACCAGCCTCACTTCCTTTTCTTTATTTTCACAGGACTTCGTTTGGTTATCTCCCCACAGGTTATCATTGCAAATCATTTCTGACCACCTGATTGAGGATGAACTGCGGCACTATCCGATGAATACCAGTGTTGTGAGCGGGGCTTTATTTTTTTTTCCACGTCTCCCAACAATGTAATAGAAAAAACTTTATGCATAAGGCTTAAATTCCACAACTCTGTGCAGGTACCCAACAGGTGTGGGCGAAACATCCTTGTAATGCCCAACTATCCAGGTGGTGCAGATTCGAATCCCAACAGGGCCAAAAATATTTCTTATTGCACAACATTTAGGACTAATAACATGAATATTGACTGGCCCCCTTGGTAAGTAAGGAGTTCATGCCAAAGCACTTTGTCCGAGGGGGGGTCTTCTTCTCTGAAGATCTTCTTCTTTGTGATCACACATGGCTTGACCGCTGACTTCCAGGTATAATTTGGATGGAGAGAGACAAAAGAGAGATAATGTTGCTTACACCCCAGCCGAACACAAAGGGCCATGTCAGGGCTGTTAATATGAAGGACATCTGGAAAGACCTGACACTGACTATGACCAAAGTTACAAGGTCTGGTGCTTGCAGTCTGTGCTGAATGAAGCTCCTCTGGCTTTACACCAATATTAAGAGCTACACACAGTCAATAACATCTACTCAATAAAAACATACAATAAGCCACAGAGCTCTCACCTGGCCAACTGACCGACAGTAATGAGCACCGTTTCATGCAGCTGTGGGTCAGAGGTCGCAGACGGCCTTCGTGCTGGCCGCTTTACACTTGGCGAAGACGGTCTGATCCGTGGTACACATGGGCTCCTCCGAGTTGAGGGATGTCCCTTGTGGACTCAACAGACATCCCACCTCCTGGCTGCGCACACACAGAGTCCCCACGCTCTTCCAGTAATACCCAGGACCTTATAACACTGCATTCACAATTCTTATTTCAGTTTCAAAAGGAACAACAACTACAACCTTTAAATATCAACGAGATCCCACACCTGGTTAAACGAATTTTCAGAACAACTTACGCAAACAGCATGCGGACATGGAAGTCGTCGTCGTCCACAGCACACATGCAGGTGTTGACCATGCTGACCGTGGCGGAGTTGTGCGCTCGCACAGGTATGTGTCGGAAGATGGACCTGATTTGTTTGACTGTGTCTGAAATAGTTCACATCCATTTCATGATGCACATGAGAAGCTTGTGGTAAAGAAAGTGGAGACACAAATTCACAAGATTTCATAATAAACAGATACAAGGTCATGACTTGTTGGTGAATGGGTAATGCGAACTAACGGCAACCGCCTGGTGGTTTTATCCTGATCAGCAGTCCGAACATCACCGTCTCCTGCCCAGCTGAGTGTGCTGAGGCACAAATGCGAGTCTGGATGTACACTAACCAACAAGACTAGCACTGCAGGTGTCCGTGTCTCTCAGGCCTGAATGGATTCATTACACAGGATGAAAACTTCACTGTATGAAGCATGATCTTGTCGTGAAGCCTCAAAGACTAACAATCTTAAACCACCGACCATGAAAGATGATGTCAAAGAAAAGGAATATGAAGCCTACGATTTGCTTTCCACCTAGCAGTGAGCCCTGCTGATATAGTAGTCAGTCGAGACTGTTCTTTCCATGAATACTGATTAAATAAGTCACAGAAGTGTTTTTCCTGCTAAAAGTTGTGTCACCACTTGTCTGCAGTATCCTGTGGCCAATACATGGTATCTGATCCAAAGGTTGGTGATGGACTTTTATGAAGTATGTACTATGTAAGTTACTTGGCAATACCTTCATTTATCCTTGTGTACTCTTTTGTGTGAAGTATGGAAAAGCACAACTTTTTCAAAAACAGCATAGCTACCAGTGTATGCAAGCTTGAGAAAGTTTGTACTCTTTTGTGTGAAGTATGGAGAAGCACAACTTTTTCAAAAAACAGCATAGCCACAGTGTATGCAAGCTTGAGAAAGTTGCTTTTCTGTTCTGCAAGCAAAAGAGTACATAGGGGTAAATATGGACAGTGCTGATTACTTAATGCAGAACTGTACATTTACCAATGATGAAGCTAATAGCAACTTGTTTTCACCATAGAACAAATACATTTTAGTGACCGCATTACTGGACTTTCTTTGTAGGGGGTGTGTGTGTGTGTGTGTGTGTGTGTGTGTGTGTGTGTGTGTGTGTGTGTGTTTGCATGCATGCGTGCATGCATGTCTGTGCATGTGCATGTAACTGTGTCTGTGCCCAGACATATGTGTGCATATATGACTGCAAGCATTGCCAGATTCACTCTGACAGACTACTACTGACAAACACAGACACTGGACAGGCCACAATGAAGTCAGCACTCCAGGCAGCAATCCAGCAGAGTAACACAGAGTGGTTCTCCCACAACACTCACCTTTCCGCACATCCGCATCCGGAGACTTCAGCAATGCCAGCAGAGGAGCAATCAATTGGGATCAATTTGTCGACTTGCCTCCTCAACTCCTGGCCCACACAGAAACATATTGAAAAAAAAAGAAAAAAAAAACTAGAACTGATAAATGCCTTAAGAATGACTCTGTCGTCTTAACTCAACAGCCTTGTCTGACAATTAAGCATTTTCACAATAGACAGACACCATGACATACCAAGCTCAATGAACTTGCTATAAAACATATGGATGCTTCAATGCAGTAAACATTACACAGACCATGAGCTTGACCATTCTTACCTATAGACAGTCCTTTCATACAGATCAAAAAACCAGCCAAATTTGTTTGCTGGCAGTGTTGTTTTCAAGCAAGTCAAAGTTCAAATTTTGCCGAAAACAAGTCTGAGGTTGGATGGGTGAGGAGGGGGGGGGGGGGGGGGGGGGGGGCACACATAACAATCACTGATTTTTCCCTGCTACTGCTGTAACTGAGACCCGCTGGATGTTTAAAAGCAATATTTCTGTTCCCTTTCAGTTATGGAAGGGGAACTGTGATGGGGGAACAGAGGGGGAAAGAGTTGGGAGTGGGAGGGGGCAGGCAACTTACAACGTCTGAACACATTTCTTTTAAGCCCATTTCATTTTGATTCTGAACAGCTTAAGCGAGGAAATTTGGATGTGATTACTCACAGTTCAAACACACTCTGAATAGGAGACACTGAAGATTACTGAATTGTACACTCAAAAGTTCTGCACAATGTAATCCCAATATGACCCATAAAATTCTTAATAACTTGGAAGATACTTGCTTCAAGTCATTCTTTTCATTATGATTACATGACAAACATGGACTGAGACGGCCAAGTTCATGCACAGCATTTCAATACTAACAACCGTAAACATCATTTTGGCAGCAGAATTGCTCATCTCTGATAATCCCTGTCACTTGAATTCACAACAGTGCCATATACATACAAATTAAAAACTCTCCTAGACACATCTACATATTTTAGAAGATACTTCTAAATTCTGATGACTGATCAATACTCTGAATGCACCATGCAAGTAGTAAACCTGTAAATGAAGAATGGGACAAATATATAAGCAGCAATGCTTAGGTTTGAGCCAGTCACGATACCACTATTTGTACTACTGCTACTAACATTTTTTTTGTTTGTTTGGTCATCTGTAGGGTGACCAAACATACACACAGACTCGCATGCACACACAGCCACCCAACACACACACACACACACTATCCAGAAAAGTTAGTCATACGACACTGCAGTATATGACCTTAAGGGTGATGCCCTAACCTTGTCCGCTGCACTTTGAGCACTGTATCCGGCACAGGTCTGACACAGCGCAGCTTTTGTCCTTCACTCCACTCCTGAAACCAGAACAGTTCCTGTTCATGTCACTGCCTTACATCTCTCGGCATAGGAATCTGTGCATCATGTCTGTCTGTCTGTGTGCCACCGCAAAGAACCAAGTTTATGAGCAGACATGAGCACAATTTCCATTTTTCTTTCCTGTTGTTTGTTAAACTGGAAGCTTCTGACTGCATGTTACTATTATCGCACTACAAATGAACAAGCTGAGCTATAACATACAATAAAAAAGAATCTTACAAAGATGGTTAAGTGCATGAATTTGTATCTGCTTGTACGCTTAAATGTAATCAGCTGTTTGACTCACTGTGATAGGATTAAAATCTGAAAGTGACCACACAAATAAGACAGAAAATAAGGAAAATAGAGGAAAAGGAAGAAAGAATTTGTTGGTTGGTTGGTCAATGAAGAGAGGCATGTGATGACTACCAAAATCAAAATTAAACAGGCTTTCCACTGGCTGCAAGCAACTAAGGCCACATAAAAAAAAAAAAACATTCTTTATGAGGCAGGAACAGAGAAAGGTTTATGTACAGGCATGTGTTAATATTCTTGCACATACACACTGCAAATGACTATAAGGTAGGGTAGCATGGGAATGAAAGATTCATACATAACAAAGAGAGAGAGAGTGAGTGAGAGAGTGAGTGCGTGCGTGCTGCGTGCATGCGTGCGTGTGTGTGTGTGTGCGTGTGTGTGTGTGTGTGTGAGAGTACATGAGTGAGCATGCACATGCGCTTGTGAGTGTGCCTGCGCACGCCTGTGTGCGTACGTGTGCATGCGTGCTTGCGTGCGTGCATGTGTGCATGCATGTGTGTAGGCAAATATCTTTCCAAAACCAGATAGTTTTGGGTGAAAAAATTGTCATTTCCTGTTCCAAAGAAACCAAACAAATCTCAAAGCCTCAGATTTGAGGCCAGAACAGTGCAAGGAAAACAAAAAAAAAAAGTCAAGAAATAAAAAATGAGAAGAATCAGTATGGCTTTTACTTATACTGCCATTTACCTACAGAAATGAACACCTGACACAAGCATTTCTCAAAACTCTCACCTGTCCAGGTGAACAGTGTGTGCCGCCACACAGGCAAGGTCCCCCAGGATCCTGGCCACTGCATGCTGCAGCTTATGGGACGGCTCTTGTGCCAGAGGTCTGAAACACCATATATAAGATCGGATTCGTGGCTTATTTTTGACAAAATACACTTAACATGCTGAAAGATCACACATGAAATCGGATTTATGGATCATTTTTGACAAAATCACACTTCACAAGCTTTCAAATACGTCTGACAACTAGCACCTGAGGGATAGTATATACGGGATGAGAGATTAAGAGTAAGACTTGCGTTTGAGGCATACAAGTGTACATTTTTTGGCCCCTAGCCAGCTTTTGCCCAGAGCTGTTGAGTTTGCTATGGGGTCAAATGGGACAACTGGAACCATACAGTCAACCTTCACCCTCATAACCGTCAGAGTGTACAGGACATCAGACAACATCTTATGAACATGCAGATGAAAAAAAAATGTACAAATCAAATTCACATATGTAAGCAGGCAGGAAGAAATGAAAAGGAAAGCAACAACATTCTGGTTATCAATGAACAGCAATTAACATCCTTGACTGCAGGTAGTGGATGGGTGACGAGCCTGAGCCTGGACATAACTGTAATTTTTGTCTGGCGGTGAAAGGGGCTTATGGATGTAAGACCGATGGATACAACGGTTATTGGCTTTGAAGACAGCACTCCTGGTGTCTCCAAAGATCCGTAGACTCAGCCCCATGACCTTGGAGACTGCCATGGGGGTTTGTCACACAGGTGTGTGTTCCAGACTCACTGCAGACACTGCCTGATGAGGTGCAGGAAGTTGGAGCCCAGCCTGAAGAGCAGCAGAGGAAACATGTCGACAGCAGCCTCCCTCACCTCCTGCCTGGGGTCACTCTGAAACACAGGTACATCATCATCAGCTTCACCTTTCACTGCACATACCTGAGCCAGTCAAATGCAAAGACATAGCTGGAAAAAATTAATTGTACGGAGTGAAATGTTAGCAAAGAATCTGGGCAAAATCCCAGAACATTAATCTATAAAGGGGGAGTACAATCCGCATATAAAATCAAAGGAACATCTGAGTACTGCTAGTGTAAACAGGTGAAAGGTACGACACCATTTGGCAACAGGATCTATGGAAACAGATGCAGTTTAGCATAGTCTGGAAACTTTGCCATGCCAGGCACCTGAGTACTGTGTTGACTATAAACACATGACCACACAGAGGTGGCAAACTAGCCATAACTTGCCAGATTCCAACATTGTAGAATATAAATTGCTGTTGAAAAAAAAAAAAAAAAAAAACTTCCTTTGATTGTCCTTTCCAAATGCAAACGGATTTTTTAAAATTCTCCATGAAGAACTGTCATGAAAGTCCATCCCAAAGGCTGGATGACAGAAGAGCTAATGAGAGAGCAGCTAACTAAATGCTTCAGAAAGAAAACGTTCTTCAAAATGGAAATATAGTCGGGGACAGGGGACAGCATACACCAGAGTCAAGTCAGTAAAAGGGTCTTAATCACATGGGGCAAATTTCATGCTGGCACGATCACAAACTAATTCAGAAAAACAGAGATCTTTCCACCTCTGAGTTACAGTCGGGCAAAGCACAACCAGGTCTACACACAGTTGACAAGACTGCAAGCATCCAACAGCACTGATGGTCAGGATCATAACACATGCCCCTCCCCTGCCAGAAATATTCTAAATTCATCATTCACAAAGAAGACAAACAGTTCTCAGGACTTCTTTTTTTTTACTGTCATGGAATATATATTCAAACTCCCTCCTCCCCCCCCCCCCCTCACTTCTCCCAGGGTCATACTGACCTGAAACTAACAAAGCATGTATCCATATATATATAAATATATTCTAAATGTCTTGTGGTCCAGGTATTTTAAACTTTGTCATATCATACCTCACAATTAACCAGGCTCGAGAGATACAGAAACCTGCAGTGTTGGTTAGAACAGTCTCAGAGATGCATCCATTAAGTCAAAGAAACTCAGTTATACGATTCCAGTTTCCCCAGCAGACTCACATCTGGATGGGAACCTGCCAAGACGGATAAATCCCACAACTTCATACTTCTCAACAGATTCAACCTCACAACCTGAGAATCCAACAGATCATGCAGCTAATCACTACCGAATAGCAGCTGGTGACTTCACTGAATCTTTACTAACATACACAACAGCAGACGATGCTATGAAGTCTGTGTACTACCAACAACTTTCATTTTACCACACTATGCTCTGTTGATGAACCAACCTAAAAGAAAGAGCTGACAGAATCCTCACTGTTACCACTGTTGATGAACCAATTCATCAGAAAGTGCTGACAGAATCCCTGACAGAATCCTCACTGTTACCACACTGTGCTCTGTTGATGAACCAATTCATCAGAAAGAGCAGATAAAATCCTCACTGTTACCACACTGTGCTCTATTGATGAACCAACTTATCACAATATCAGAAAGAGCTGACAGAAATTTCACTGTTACCACACTGTGTTCTGTTGATGAACCAACTTATCAGAAAGAGCTGACAGAATCCTCACTATGACCACACTGTTGATGAACCAATTATCAGAAAGAGCTGACAGAATCCTCACTGTGACTACACTGTTGATGAACCAACTTATCAGAAAGAGGTGACAGAATCCTCACTATGACCACACTGTTGATGAACCAACTTATCAGAAAGAGGTGACAGAATCCTCACTGTGACCACACTGTTGATGAACCAACTTATCAGAAAGGGGGCAGACTTCCGGGTTTCTGCTCGACGTCGAGTAGACAGTGTGTGTTTGGTCTGCATTTATCGTGTATAATCAAAGAGAAAAAGTTATCATCGCTGGTTGAAAATAACCTACACCAAATTACAGTGCAGCAGAGTCTATACGTGTGCAATATTACAAGTAAGTATTCTGTGGAAGAACTAGTAAAGGCGCCGATGTGATTGTGTTCCCCCGCACCGCCGGACACCAGTCATGGCGGCGCCGGATCCAGTCCACGTAACGCCGGTGTTTCTGCTCAACAAACATTTGCCAGCAGTGAACGACAAAGAGTATTCGGTGAGTGAAATCTGTGCTGCAGCAGAAAAGTGTTCTGGCTTTGAGACAATTGAAGGGGCTCAGCGAATCGGAGGTTTGTGGAGGCTGTACCCCCATCACCATTGAAGCCAGAGCCAAGCTATTGATAAATGGACTACAACTGCGTGGGTTGTTGGTACAACCTAAGGACAAAAATCCGTTCATAATTAGAGACAACACTGGCGCAGATAAAGAAATTCCAGCGACCAGCTGATAATCAGCAACATCCCCCTATCTGTGTCCAATAATGATATTGTGGGAGACTTGGAAAAAAAAACTAAATATCAAATGCCGTTCGCGGCTTATTGAAGAAAGGGACAGAGACGCCAACGGGAAACTGACCCGTTGAAAGACAGGCCGGCGATTTATGTACATCGACGTGCCGGCCACCCCACTGCCCAAAAACGAAAAAAAATTGGCACCTTTACTGCCGCACTGTTCCATAGAGAACAGAAGGCGCCAGTGTGCGCGAGGTGCCTTGCGAATGGACACCATGCATCCTTGTGCACAGACAATATAAAATGTAAACAGTGCTACAAAGAGGGGCACAAGGCTGGTGACCCCATTTGTCAGATGACTCCTCCAGCCACTGAACACACGCGTGAGTCGTCTGCTAGCAACACGCCTGAAGAGAGCGACAATGAAGAGCGTAGCACCATGCCAACGCTAGGCCTACATCAAGCTAAGCTACCTTTCAGACGCAGTCGCTCCCACACACCCAAGCGGAGGCGCTCACCATCGGATAGCAGACGAACTCCGCCGGACAGAAATGGAAGGAAGGCCCCACGAACTGAGGGCGAGAAACAACAAACAGTGAGGAAGACAAACGGCGGCTCAAACGTAAGTGATGGCGTACACAGAAGGAAAGGCGCGCCAACCTAACGCTGCGTCTCACAGTGAATACACCGCTGACGACCTGGCTACGCACACGGACAACGAGAATGACCACGATATCAACATCCCATGAACAGAAATGGACCAAATACGGGCTATAACCATAAACACCAGAGGACTGAAAATAAGAAGAAAAGGCACAGCATATTTAACTTTGCAAGAAAAGGAAACTATGACGTAATCGGATTACAAGAAACATATTACAACTAAAGAGGAAGCAGATCAGTGGGAACTGCAATGGGGAGGGAAGTTATTTTTTGCCAAAGGCACAGACCATAGCTTAGGTCAAATAATTCTTGTTAGTAAGAAACTCATGCATGAGGCAGAACTTATACACGAAGACGACAGAGTTATAGTTATTCAAATAAAAAAGGATGCCAGGAAACTACTATTTATCAACGTATATGCACCAACAAATTACCTAGAAAAAATTCAATTCTTTGTTCGACTAAGGAGAATTATTGATGAAGTAGGACCAGTTCATTGGGAAATAGATACATATTTGATTCATCACTTGAGATACGGAGTTAGACTTCTGTCAGTAATCCGACAAGCGCTTCGCCCACATTCTTTGTTCACCTAGTACTTTTTCTTCCAAGGGTCTGCCTCATCTCACAGCTGTTTTCACGGCTTTCTTTCGGAGCGCCTTTCTGCGCGTTGAGGTCTTCTTGCTGCTTCTCTTTCTTTTTCTGCTATGGTCCGATTCTGATTTCTAGTACGCTTTGCGACTCATTGTTTTTTTTGAACTTCTTCAACTATGGTGTATCTCGGAATTTAGCTACGCCTAATTAAATTTAGAACAAAGTGTGGACTTTCATTATTTCTGTTTAAGTGGTACTGTAACGGTGTGGTGTCTCCTTTTATTGACAGAATAAATCCGAGGCATCAGTGTTGTATGACTTAGTTAGGTGAACTGTCAACTGTGTTTCCTATTAAAGATGCATGAGGAATTGATTAAGCGATTTATTGATGCGCTCTCCTTCTGTTATGCTGGCACCGGCATTGCACTCCCCCTCACTGGCCAGTTCGCACGCGACGACCTAACTCACCCTTGGGGTGACCTTCCGCTGTGACTCCTGAAGCTTGTTTCAGTTTCACACTATCCTCGGCTCTCACACAGATAACCAACAATTAGAGCGGGAAAAAGATACGATCAAAAGCGAACTAGCACTCACAATCCTTAGCACGCATACGACGCTTCGGCAGTTTGCCCCCCACCACAGATAGATCACTGCCCCCGATTCGTACATCAGAGTCCCCCTTTTGTGCGTCCTTACGGCCGTTGCCCTTGAAGGGAGGAACACAATCTACTACGGTATTTCTTTGCCTGGACAGAACACACGACCCCCGACATTTCCGTAAGTCTACATCCCCCTCCATCCTTCAATGAAATCACATGTTCGTCGCCCAGTGTACCTTGTTAGTGGAGACACACACCACCTACCTGTTCGAACTACTTGTGCCTGTAGCCACAGTCGAATCAGTACGCTATCTAATTACAACATCCTTGCAGTCGTGGTTCTCACGGACATGATCTGTATTACCACTCATTTTGGTGTGTTTTCTTGTATCTTTTTGTGTTTTTGATCGATATGTCCTATGCATTGCTTCTTCGTTTTTTTATTGGTTGAACGCCTGTCCTAGCCAGTTCATAGTCTTTCGCCCTTCTCCGTGTCCTCTGGTTATTGTGTGCACCCTTTCCTTTCCCATTATTCACTGTTCTTTGAGCTCGTTGTGCCCTTCGTGTTCTGTTCTTTGGAGTATTTTGCTGGAGCCCCTGTGCCTTATAGCCTCATCTTGTTGTTTTTTTTTTTTTTTTTTTTTTTTTATTTGTTTCTATGTGTTGTGTTCGTTTGATGGATGTTGTATGTTCTTTTGGTCTTTGTTTTTTACTGCTTTTGATTCTAGTTTTTCCCTCGTACTTATAGCCGATACGCTGGGACCCAAATAAAGCAAGTTTGCTACAACCTTTGTGATAGTAGCTGCTAATGGCGTGGGCCTGTAATTTCTGCCCCAAAACCCGCGCACGCGCAGTGTTGTACTGTGTACCTCGGTGCAGCCACGGCTGAACGGCCCGCTACCGACGCTAGAACGCACATTTGAAGACATGAGACCTGTGTGGAGTCGCAATAACGTTACTTCGCAGACACGGATGTGTGCCACACGAAGTACACCCCTTGCCCACAATATGTGACAGGCGCCTAAAATCTGCCGCGTTCAGTTGCGCCTGATGAGGGACGAGCGCACCAATGCGGACTGTGGCTTTCAACGAGGCCGAGAGAATCACCATAAGCCGCACCTGCCTGGTGACGTTCGGCGCGACCGACCGCGCCACCTGTGCCGTTTCCTATCGGGCATCCACCGCCGTCCTCCACTCAAACGCCTCCTTCGCCCCGGGGCGTATGCTCTTTAGGTCACCGGCGACCTGTTTCATCATAGGATGCGTATGAGGTTACAATTTGCCCATAACGCATGAGGGTTCATATCTCGCGTTCCGTGTATGCTAAGTCCGCTTAAACCTAGACTGTCTGGCCCACCACGTGCCCCCACTCTAGCACGCCCCCTGGTCTCGAACACCAACCCACAACACCATCACACTCCCCTCACCGTGCAACAGCTCAGACCCCGCGCATACTGTCACATTTTACGAAGCGACTTGTCAGCCATGATCAGTGACAGCATAACGCGAGCCTAGCAACCCAGGCCTACACCGGGACCTCGGTCACTACCCTAGTATTCCTACCTAGCTATTGTACGCGTCGATTGATTAGAGCTGATATCCCAGCCTGTGGAGTATTACCAGCAACACCCGTGTGCTATGAAAGGTCCAGGTCCCCACCCACTATGTTTCAGTGGCCTCCATACATGGAAGACCTGCAGAGCACCGTCAGCTCCTGAACGCACTCCCGAAGTGCGTCACTCGCATCTCCACCCTACACCTTTCCAAATTGTACTACAGCCCGACCGTTGCTGCCGGACCCTCCCCTTTCTTCGGGACTGACAGGCTGACTTTATGACGCCTAGCATATCTCCATTCGTAGGCGCTAGAGCACGTCGCCACCCCGCTACGCTCGGCGACATCTCGCCCCATGTCACCTGGCCTCGCCAGGCTCAAATGCGGGCCCGGTGGTAGGGCCCGCACTGTGTACCGCCCGGTCCCCGATCATCATGCGCGCACTTGGCTGTACTTGTCAACCCCAGTACGTACACACTCCCGTTGGGCTCATCTCATCTTGTCGCGATCGCGAACCATACACGACCCCCCCCAATGAAACCCTGCACATTATCCGCGCCGCAGAGCCCTCAACCGCCGAGCGGGTAAACATACCGCTTCGTACGAGCCTTACTCAACCCCCAGACACCGCACACCTCCTTTCCTCGACGGGTACTCCGTTTGGGCGCCAGGCGCCCCCTGAGCTAGCTCTTCACGGCACAGACACGTACCCACGATCTCGTGCCCAAATCCCATTAACTCCCCCACCACCCTCGGGTCCTGTCCCTACTGCTATGCCGGGGCCTCCCAACGTGTAGATCACCCCACGAACCACACGAAGCTCTGTATATTCTACACATGAAAGCACCCATCTCGGTCCACTAACTCGTGTTACACCTCTGTTGTCACAACAACACCCCTAACCCCCCGCGTTGGTCGTAGGTTAACCCACGCGGATCCACCCCCGTGCCCCCTCTTTCCTCCTGTAGGTCACGATCACCCCCCCTGCCTCCGCATCCCCGCGATTGGGTTCACCCCACCCTCTCTACTCACGTTGTGCCCCCAGCTCTGACCCCTGGCACGCCTCTCCCTTGTCTGACTACTGCGCCCGGTCCACACCTGACTGGCAGAACGCCGAACGGGCTCCCTCCCCTGACGTGACATTATCGCACCCCGCCACTTAGGAAGACCCGGCCACACACCCCATTGGTGAGCAAGGCCAGTTTTGAGTCAGTCCTTAGTACCACACCCGCCGCTCAGCTGTCTTACCTCGCTTATGGGCGTTCTCGCGATCCCACTGACTCACCCGCCCAGGACCAGCACACCATTCTATATACCCCAGGAGTGTCATGCGCCTCACGCAGAGCCGGCTTCCAACTTGTATCTGGGATTGTTCCCACATCACACACCAGCCCGGCACGACCCACCGATAAGTGGTCTGTTAGCCGACGATTCCCTCAGTCACGAGCCGAAAGTCCCGCGGCCAGCCTCCATCACCCCAACCCTTCGGGCTGCTCATCCTGTCCGCGGCGCGAGACCCGCACCTCTCTCTCCGTTCAAGTGACAACCCCCACCGAACAGCCTACCTCTTGGAAAGAGGTGGCTAGCTCAGGGCCACGAGCCGTACACTAGCTGACTGTGCGAAGTATGTCTGGTTCAAGACGATATACCAGAAAACATTAGACTTACCAACCGTCAGTTAGAACAGATGATGAAGTAGTGCAGCTGATGGTCATAAGCCGTGCTGTGTATAGAACAAATCGGATTCGCTCAAAAAGATGAAATTAGCACAAAGTGAAACATGTGATGTCTGTAACTTCTATCGATGCGAAAAAATAAAACCGATCTGGACACAGGTATCAAATGAAATTCAAGCGAGGTGCAACAGAACACTTAACATCACAGAAGAAATTGCAGTCCTAGGATATCACGAAGCCGCAATGTGGTCAGAGAGACAGAAACAAATCATAAATCACCTTATCACACTGGCAAAGCTTTGCATTAGCAAATATAGATATGGAATGAAACAGAAAATAGAACTAATATGGAAAAAAGAACTACATTTAAGATCACACCTGCTGCTGTAGACAAGAGAGCAAGAGAAGGGGGGGGGGGGGGGAGAGAGAGGAGAGAGAGAGACAGACAGACGGAAAGGGAGGCAGAGAGAGAGAGAGAGAGAGAGAGAGAGAGAGAGAGATAATGCAAACATAATTTGTCCATTGAACGCATGGAATTTGTTAGTCTTTACGAGAGAGAGAGAGAGAGAGAGAGAGAGAGAGAGAGACAGACATTGATATTCTTTAAGAAAGCGATGCATTTCACCTCCCCCCCCCCCCCCCCCCTCCCTAAAAGAAGGAAAAATAAAGATTGTAGGGAAACAAGGGAAATATGATGACAAAATGCAACACACACACACACACACACACACACACACACACACACACACACACACACACACCAACGCACTGCACTGACCTGTCAGCAAAAAATATATACGAATCTGAAAAAAGAAAACGATGACAACGATGACAAAGCAGAAAAAGAGGAGGAAAGAAGACTAAGAAGAAGAAGACGAAGACGAAGATGAAGGAGAAGAAGAACAAAACGAAGAAGAAGAAGAAGAAGAAGAAGAAGAAGAAGAAGAAAAAAAAGAAGAACAAGAACAAGGAGGAGGAAGAGGAAGAGGAGGAGGAGAAGAAGTCAAGGACGAAGAAATAGAACATGAACAAGGAAAACAAGAAGAACAAAAAAGGAGAACAAGATGATGACGACGAGGAAGATGATGATGAAAAAAAAAAAAGAAGCAACTGCAACAAACACGAACAGGAGATGAAAGCAAAGTGATGGAAAAGGGCAAGAACTGCGCTAAGAATAACACAGCAACAGGAAGAGTAGAACTCAACAATAGCCATATAGCACACAAAAACACAAACACACATCATATGTTGGACTAATTGTGGTCCAGTTCATCCCCGATGAACGTATTAACTCCCGATACTCTCACGATCCTAGTTCATGAGATAAAAAGCCAGCAATAAACGTCATAGTTGGGGGATGGTCTGGCCCATGCTCACAGCCATTGCTTTGTCAGAACACTATTCAGTTCAGTGTTTTATTGACTTTATTCCGATTGTTTTTCCATTCACTATGACGTCACCACCAAGCACTTTACGTACTCGACCTTGCCGTACATTTACCACAGATCAAGTGCTGGGAATATTGAATAGACAGTTGGTTGTTCCTAATACAGATGAAGAAGACCCAGACAGTCACGAGTAAAGAACGATAGTGAGGGCTTGACCGAATTATTCCAACGTGAAGCGTTGGACCGTTGCCAACTTGTTATGAGAGGCTGATAAGACGCCCACTTACTACCCTACCGCGTGTGCCCCAGTGTTTTTGCGTTGAGCCAGCCAGCACTGACTGACTGTTCACTAACTCTATGTGAGGGAGCCCAACTAAGACTTTAGGCAACGAACTTCACACACACGCTGTGGGCCCACTCTTGCTGGTCGAGGTTGAAGGGGGCGTGGCCAACTGACACGTGAGAGGAGCGAGTAGCAGACGTCTTTCGAGTGGGTGTACAGCTTTATATAGATCAACTGAATGACAAGGGTTCAGAGACCAACAGGCACATGAATGACTTTGTGTTCATAAAAAAAAAAAATATATATATATTACTGTTGAGAGTGAAAGGGACGTGTGTGTGTGTGTGTGTGTGTGTGTGTGTGTGTGTGTGTGTGTGTGTGTGTGTGTGTGTGTGTGTGTGTGTGTTTGTGTCATAAGAATGTGTGTGTACCAGTTAGGCATAAGAATGTGTGTGTGTGTGTGTGTGTGTGTGTGTGTGTGTGTGTGTGTGTGTGTGTGTGTGTTCCTGCTATTGGAGTAGTTGTATTTGTGGCTGTTTCATGCACTTTTCTGTTGGAAATACCATACTTTCTGGTCTTCAGTTGTGAGAGTGGAGTATTTTTCCTCCCTTGTTGAGAGTTTGTTGGCATTCTTTCTTTATTTTTTACGCTTAGAAGAAACATAACATTCTTTTTTTTTTTTGCATTTTTTTTTGCACTTGAAATCACTAAAAAATTGAAATTGTTGTTGACTTACCATTACTAACATGTTATGATATAATAAAAGTACAGTGTATCTCCTCCATTTACAAAAAAAATAGCATGAGAATTGGTTGTTTAGTTCCAGAGATATCCGCGTTTCACATATGCTGGTATACAATAAGAGCTTTTTTTGGAACTTCTGTTCATTTCCTCCACGCCACTTACATTAAAATTTAGAATGGAAGAATGACAAAAATATCTCAATTGGAAGACACTCTCTTCTTTCTGAGACTGCCTGAATACTGACTATTTAAAAGATACTGAACCTTTTTCATGTCTGATCTATAACCACAATGCATGCACAGTTCGAGAAGCCACACCATGTGACGGTGCTGAATATTCTCACCCATGTTATCAGACAGCTCCTCACTGACGGCGAACGACAGTCTGTGCTTCAAATGGACGCAGGTCTTGCCAGTTGGGGTAATCGCTCTGGACAGGAAACACAACACAACCAGTGTTTGGACCATTCTTGCACACACTGTACATTATCTGGCACCCGAGTCAGCAATAAACAGGCTGGCAAAATCTCATGGTCTCTCTGTCAAGAATCTCAAAATAGATATCAATTAATGGTTTCAGGTTCATCAAGAAGGTAGAGTCGGTTCCCTTTTCTACAATAAATGATTTTGGCAAGGATCGGTTTTTATTCACATATTGAGGCACATTTAGATGAAGAGAAAAATGTTAAAAATATACTGTGAGTGTAATATGCTCTAGCTATGTTTTGCATCTACTTCTGATTTTTTCTAAATATTGTTATAATTTTCACACACTGGTAGACCACCTTTAATTTTTCACTAAAGGAACATGAGTTTCTTTTCTGTTGAAGATCAGCATATAGAACACATTTAAAAAGACAGGATCAAATCACTTTATCTAAATGGTGTAGCGCCAATTAAATCATAACCAGAACAGCTAAACTTCCATCCTTTTTACTTCAGCACTCTAGCTGTGATTGGACTTAATTCAGCTGTGTCTAAGATTACAGCTACTGCCTTTCTCAAAGTTTCTTAGCAGCAGTCCTCAGCCTATTAAAGCATAATATAAATGCAGTCACTATAATATTAACCCAACCCAAACCAATCGATAGCTAACAAAGAATCATAACCTGTGAATGTTCTGAACAACGCTAAACAACTTTTTAACATTTTTAGCCTGTACAGATCTATCTTAAATCTTGAAACAGAAACATAAGACCAAATCAAACAAGTTTTGAATTACAAAACAAAAATAAAAGAAAGAGACACTGGAAGGCTCTGTACTTAACAGGTACGGGGATGTGGGCAAAAATTTTGTAAAACTGAAGTAACCTTCCTCAATTCAAAAGCGAAATGTTCCCACCTCTTCTTTTGTCCTTGTTTTCCCAGTCATTCTAGTTAGGTTAAAAGCAAAATCCTACAACTTTCTTAAAACATTTATCACCCAAAATTCTGCTTTCTTCTTTACTGACAGACTCCAATATCATGTATGATTTGTACAGATGAATCAGCCTGTTGAACCAACATGAACAGTAACCCCAAATCTTAAAAAGAATTATAAGTAAGTCTGCCAAACGACTGGGACAAACAAATTTACAAGACAATACATGACGCGCTTTGACCTCCTGGGTCTTCTTCAGGCAAGATAGACAATACTCAGAAATGTAAAAAAAAAAAAAAAAAAAAAAAAAAAGAACAAGCAATCATATATCTCCTGAAAGATTTGTTTGTCCCGGGTATTTGGAAGACTTACTAATATTTCTTTTTAAAGTTTGTTTCAATTTCCCCTGCAGCCCCTTCACTCTGAAAGTACCCCCAAACTTAGGATGCCTTGTCGAGGCCCCCAAGACAGGGGACTCAGACTCGGAAATGATCACGTACCACGAGCCACGGCAGGCTGAGCATCCAGGCCACCTCCTGATGCAGGGCAGCCGGCATGGGCATGAGGTCTGTAACACAAGGCTACACTACACACGTCTGCTACAGCACTGTTTACATCATCACTGAGGTCTGTAACACAAGGCTACACTACACACGACTGCTACAGCACTGTTTACATCATCATCGAGGTCTGTAACACATGGCCACACTAAACACGACTGCTACAGCACTGTTTACATCATCATCGAGGTCTGTAACACAAGGCTACACACTACACATGTCAGCTACAGCACTGTTTACATCATCATCGAGGTCTGTCACACAAGGCTGCACTACACATGTCAGCTACAGCACTGTTTACATCATCATCGAGGTCTGTTACACAAGGCTACACTACACACGTCCACTACAGTGTGCGTTATTACTGAGGTCTGTAACACAAGGCTACACTACACACATCCACTACAGTGCACATCATCATTGAGGTCTGTAACACAATACTACACTACACATGTCTGCTAGGTCACTGTTCACATCATCGAGGTCTGTAACACTGACTGACTGAAACCAATTTATTGTCAGATTAACGTAAGGTTGTACTGTAGGCGGTCTGTAACACAAGGCTACACTACACATGTCCACTACAGCACTGTTTACATCTCCCAGCCATCACTGTTTTCTTCCAAATTCTCCCTTTTGCAACAAATCATTTAGAAACCGTCAAAGCGTTCACTGAAACCTTCTAAATGATCCACAATACCAGTCACAAGTCCTACAAAGCACTGTCACCGTTGTTTTGTACTTGTTTTCCCTTTTACAGTCTTAACAAGTTATACAACGAATTAAATACGCACACATGAAAACCTCATCACAATTTACGTTGCTGGAACAATGAAACCGCTCGACAATTCTGCTATCATGAACAGAGTGGCACCTCATTCCTAAGAACAATTTTTTAAACCATGATTTCTGACTAATTTTCACAGTTTACCCAAAACTGTGGTTCAAGCTGCCAAAAATTCAGAGTATGGCTGTTTTAGCATAGTGGTGTAATTAGATATGACAAATTGTGGAAATTACGCTAATTTGCATAGGTAAACAGGCCTGCACTTTAAAACATTTTCAAAAGAAGGTTGGGAGGAGGGAAAAGAGGAGGGGGAGAGATCGGCTTATAAAGAGGATGTAA
>JADBJO010007308.1:127500-138608 GCA_016801955.1 Conus betulinus | reverse complement strand
TTATTTTATTAGGTTTTTTTTTTTTTTTTTTCAAATTCCTTTTTTATTCCTTTTTTCTTGTCTGTTATTATCAATCATGCAATCTGTTTTCAATATTTATACTATGTTACAGTACTCAGTCGATTCCTATCAGTATCACACAAGCTGTGTGTGGCATGCCGTGAAAGAAGAAAAGAAGAGAAAAGAGGAAGTTGTAGAAACCTACCTTGAGCATTACGAAGAGGTCTCATCATGCTGTAACTTGTTTTCTCTCCGCATAACTTACTGGGATAAAAACTACACTATGTCTAGATCAACTTTAACTGATACTAGTGATAAGAGTATCATGTATATGTATGCTGTATCGACTATGATTATCAACTAATAACTCTCCTCCTGTATCCTACACATGTGTGTGTGTGTGTGTGTGTGTGTGTGTGTGTGTGTGTGTGTGTGTGTGTCCTTTCGCCTCCTTGTTGTAGTTGTGTATTTGTATATGTATTCATTTATTTGCACTGGTGTGTGTATTTGTATCTACATGTATGTGTGTATATGTATGTGTATGTATGTATGTGTACACATGTGTGTATATGTGTGCGTATATGTGTGTATATGTATGTGTGTGTATATATATATGTGTACATATATGTGTGCATATGTATATATTGTGTATGTGCGCATGTTACTTTCTCTAAACTCATAGTACCTGGTATTACTGTATTGTCATTATAATGTTCTGTGTTCGTCTCTGCTTATTTCTTTGTTTGTAACTGAAAATGAAAAATAAACCTCCTTGTAACTACTTTTTTTTTTTTTCACTCACTCGTTCAGAGTAATGCATAAAGATAAACTACCAGATTGTAACAATTGTATTTATTCTTCATAACTACACATTTATATATTAGTACATGTACTGGACATGCTCATGTCAAATTGCTTGTTAAATCATGTCAAAGGATGAGTGCGTAAGGAAAGAGAGAGTGAAGGAACTGTCGAGTGGAGGGAAGAGAGAGGAGGAATAAAAAAACATATATTAAAAAAAAAAAAAAAAAAAGAAATTCTTAAAAAAGAAAAAAAAAAAGTATAGAGTGTTTGGAAGTATCCTTGTCATACCTGCACAATGAGTTCGATGATTTCTTTGTTTTACTGAATGGTGACTTAAATTCCAGAATTGCTTGTCAGAATTACTCCCAATTTGCGGACAAAATCGAAGATATGTCTGTAAGCGTATCCTCCGAGTTTGCAAGAAAGTCGCAAAATGATGTTATAAAAACACGTTTGGAGAACAATTAATTGTCTGCAATGTATATGATTGTATTATTGTCAGTGGATTGTTTGAAGGTTCTTTTGGTGATAGTTTACTTATGTCTCTAGCTCCGGAGCCAGTGTGGTAGATTACTTCATCATGTCGTGTGACATCTTTGTGTCTGAATGTAACTGCTCTCTTACTGTTGGAAATGTGATCGAATCAGATCATTTGCCTGTTGCACTTAATGTTAACATCGATGATTCCTCAATTGAAAATAATGCGAGCACAAGCAAACAGAAACATACTAAATTATTTGATAGATATCAGTGGGAAAAGGACAAAGAACATAATACATAAAAGAGTTAAGTAGTTGTAAACTTCAAAGAAAATTACAAGAGGCAAAAGCTGAAATAGAATGTAATGTAGATAATGCTCTCGCTGCTTTGTAGAGTGTTTGAAATCTGCCAGTTACTGTAAGCATAAGAAATGCTATATTCACAAGAAAGTGAAGACCAATAGACGGTTTGATGAGGTATGTGCTCAAGCTAAAAAAAAAAAAAAAAAACTCGTGAAAAGCTCAAGATATTTAGATCAACACGGAAAATAGAAGAAAGGAAGGAATTCGTACGATCAATAAAGAAATACAAACGCATGCTAAAAGGAAAGGCAGGAGCTTTGAAGCGCGAAAAGACTGAACAGATTGAAAACAATATTAACAGTTCCTCCATGTTTTTTGGAAAAGGTTAAGAAACATGGAGTATGGAGAGCAAAGAAATATTAACAGTGATGACATTGATATTAATGAATGGTGTAGTCACTTTAAGATGTGTTTAAAGGTCATAAAACTGACGCTTATGAAAGTTATGTTATGGAGCTAGATATTACAGAGGATTCTGATCATATTCTTAATGAGGACATCAGGAAGGATGGAGTAGAGACCGCCATCATTAAACTGAAGTCAAGTAAATTATGTGGGATTGATGGTGTGTCCGCCAAGATGCTGAAAGCAGGAGCTCATAACGTCACCAAGCTCCTTGTTAAATTGTTCAGTGTCTTGTTAGTAAAG
Organism: Conus betulinus; assembly: GCA_016801955.1. Taxonomy (NCBI): domain Eukaryota; kingdom Metazoa; phylum Mollusca; class Gastropoda; order Neogastropoda; family Conidae; genus Conus; species Conus betulinus. The sequence continues at coordinate 136,314 of JADBJO010007308.1, read as the reverse complement.
ATGTCTATCCAAAAGACTGGGATAAAGCAATCATAATCCCATTCATTAAAAAGATGGAAATCAAGCAAACAAATATAAAGGTGTTTCATTTATTAGTACAATCGGTAAATGCTATTCCTCAATATTAAATGCAAGGTTATAGAAATGGTTGGAAGAAAATAAAATGATTTCAGAGAGTCAAGCAGGATTTCGTAAAAATTACTCTACTGTGGTCAGATTTTCAATCTTCATTAAATTGTTCAGAAATGTATGAGCGAAAAAGGCCAGAAATTATGTGTCGACTTTCAAAAGACCTTTGATTCTGTGCACCACGACAAGCTTCTCGAATGTTTGAGGAATCAAGGTATTAGAGGAAAGTTTTTTAGTTCGTTACATGCCATGTACTTTTGCCTGTTATCGTGTCAGGGCTAACTTTGATTATTCTGATTTTTTTTCAATGTCCAATTGGTGTCCGACAAGGCTGTGTATTAAACCCTACCTTATTTTCAGTTTTTATAATCAGTTAGCAGCGTACATGTCTGAAAGAGGAAGACATGGATTTCACTTGATGCCAGATAGCATGGAACTGTCTATTCTACTTTTTTGCAGACGATGTGGTTTTTAATTTCAACAACACCCGTAGCTTTACAAAATCAATTGAACTGTTTAAAATCTTGCTGTGACAATATGGCATTTAATGTAAATAAAGACGAAACAAAAATAATGGTATTTAATGGTGGTTTTATGGCGAAACACGAGCAGTGGTTTTATGAGGGAGTACAACTAGAAGCTGTTAACTGTTACTGCTATCTGGGTTACAATTTTTCTACCACACTGAGTCACAAAAGGTACAGATCATTTGGCAACCAAGGGAGAAAAAAGGAGTTTTCTTTCTGAATAGAGCTTTCAACAAATACAAGGAAATGACTGCCAAAACGTATTTTACGACATTTGTTGGAAAACAAATCAATATTATTGTATTCGTCTGAAATATGTGGATATTAGAGACTCGATAGCTTAGAAATGGTCCACCTAATGACATGTAAAAGATTTTAGGGGTCCCTAGTCGAACACCAAACAATATGGTATATAGAGACCTAGGTAGATATGCTATATATGTTATTTCCTATGTTAACTGTGTAAGATACTGGATACGACTGTTGGGTATAGAATATACAGAATTCCCAAACAAGCTTACAGAATGCTTCTTTCTTTAGATACAGAGGGGGGGGGGGGGGGGGGCGACTGTTGGGTGAGTAAGATAAGACACATTTTATGTGAAACATGATTCTCTCACGTATGGCTTTGACAGTTGGTTGGTAACGCCGGTGCATTTGCAAAAATATTTAACCAAAGACTCATTAATATGATTATTCAAGAATGGTCAGGTACTACTAGAGATAGAGATGGGTATGAATCGTACAGGTCTTTCAGAATTATCTTCAAAAAACCGCAATACATTTCGTTTATCGACACGTCTTGTTTTAGAGTAGCTATGTCACAAATTCGATTCGGAACACATCCTCTTAGTACAGATTTAGCAACTGTCCATCTGACCGAAACTTTGTGGTATGTGCTTGAAAATTTGAGGATGAAAATCGTTTCATATTTGAATGTCCTTTATACACTGAACTCAGAAACAATTTCTTACAACAAATCTCAGCAATGCCTTTCCAATCGTTACTCTAGGCAGAGAGCAGGACATATTGTCAATACTTAATGAAGTATGTTTTTCCATGCTATTAATATGCGAAAACGCTTTCTCTGAGTTGAACACATAAATGATAATGAATGAGATTTGTGTATATTTTTTACTGAGGAAGCCGGTAATTTCGGCTTGATTTGGTTCATATTAAGGTGACGCCTAAGTAGTTAGTTTAATTACCAACGAGTGTGACAAACTAGATCTCATGTATACTTACAAATGCTTATGAGCAATTTTTTTTTTTTATTTCGAGTACTGGTGTACATAAATACAATGTGCAAGTTACGGTGTTGATATGATTGTATTTGGCTTTACTTGTTTGGCCACATTTTATCCCCTTTGACGCATTCTACCAAATATGTGTGTGTGCCTGATCCCAGATACTGTCCATTAATGCAGGTATTGTGCATTTTTAAATTTGGTATGATAAACTAACTTAGCTGCGTTTTATAAAGTCAACATTACGTATGTATGGTATATGCGATGGTTAGCTGACTATGCGGCACACAGCGAAAAACATGTAATGTTCATGCAAAAATCTTACTGTCCGCTTTCACTCGGTTGAAATATCTTTGATGTACGTTTGCTAAGACCTATGGATGATATCACTAATTTTCCGAGCAAATATTTTTGTATTTGCATTTATTGTGTTTTTGATCATCCCTGTCCCCCACGCCTCCATTCTCCTTTTCCATCTTCTGGCCACCCCTCTTTTTGTGTTTGTATTGTGGCCTATAGCTGATGCACAATAAACACTTGGACTAGGACTCTCTCTCTCTCTCTCTCTCTCTCTCTCTCTCTCTCTCTCTCTCTCTCTCTCTCTCATAGTATGTGTGGAGGCGACAGATCTCGTTTATGCACCCTCGAGATTACTTAAATTTCTAGAAACAGCAGAGAGGCGAAAGAGGAATGGGTGCCAATCTTTTCCGGCTCTCTCTCTCTCTCTCTCTCTCTCTCTCTCTCTCTCTCTCTCTCTCTCTCTCTTCACGCCTATATTTGCAGGCAAGTGTGTGAAGGTGGGAAGGGAACAATTTAACCTAATGCGAAAGGGCTGGCAGAAGTAGGGAACAGGCTAATGATACCTGAAAGAAATAAGACACAGCTGTAAATGACCTCTTGCCCTTTTTATCCCATTTTCCTCTGAAAGGAAAACACAACGCTGCTGGGCTGTACCCATGTGTTGGCACCATATATTTCATTTCACAGATGTCATTCTCCCTCAGTGCTCAACTCTGCCTTCTTGTGTTCGTGAGTGTGTGTGTGTGTGTGTGTGTGTGTGTGTGTGTGTGTGTGTGTGTGTGTGTGTGTGTGTGTGTGTGTGTGTTAGGGCGTGATGGGGATAAGGGTAACAAGAAGTTGTAGAAGCCACAAATCATGGATGAATTGCTACCTCCGGTTTCAGTTGTTGTTGTTTTTTTTTGTTTGTTTGTTTGTTTGTTTTCGTTTGCTTGTTTTGTATTATTATTATATTGTGTATGTTAATTTTTCATCGTCTTACCCTAGAACTTATATGTGCACATCTTAGGGCCTAATGCACATAATTCAGAGCAGTTCCTTTACATTACGTCACAGCATTGTCCATTTTTGTATCCTTGTTTTGTATAATTGTATATTTATCTTTGCTTTGAGTATGCAATATCACATTTAGCTATTTACCTATCTCTCTCTCTCTGTCGATTTATCTATGTATCTATCTTTTTTTCTGACTGTCTCTCTTTATATCTATCTGGAATAAATCAAAAGGCGTGGGAACGTAAGTGAAGACAACTAATTCTACTGTCACCGTGACAGTGACTGAGCACAATTTATAAAATACAAGACAAGGTGAGGGCCGGTGTTTTACATACTGAGAGAGAGAGAGAGAGAGAGAGAGAGAGAGAGAGAGAGAGAGAGAGAGACAGAGAGAGAGAGAGTGCTTAGTTTAATAGGCAGTCGAGATGACCACTCTGAATTTTGACACCTTCTAACTTCCCTTGTACCTTTTAACAGATCCTTAAGCATAGCTCAGATTCCCCCACCCCCACCCCCACCCCCACCCTTATATTAATCACTCGTTACACACAATGAGTTAGGTTTTATACAGCTTGTTTCCTTTCAGTGTTTTCTTCTCTATTGACTTTTTGTCCTTCGCCAGCCACTTGAAGTGCCTTTGGATTCTGTTTATAACATTTGGTAGTGAGAATGCCACTGAATTATAGGTGATGCATATCATTTTTTATGCCAAGAGAGGACTGACACTGTCAGCAGTACCTCACAAATAACGCGAGATGATCCACTCTACTCACTCAAGTGCCCACTAACGAAGAAACAGATGAACCATCAACCCTCTGGGAGATTTCGAAAGCCATAAACTTGCTGTCCAGTGGCGAAGCTCCTGGCCCAGACTCCACAAGATGAGATCTACAAGAACGTGCACAGACTGAAAAGCTTCATTGGTTGTTTGTTCTTGTGTGGCAGCAGAAGACTATTCCCCATGAGTTCAAAGAACGATGCATCCATTATCCATTCGTACAAGCACAAAGGGGACATCCAGGCTTGTGTCAACCACTCAGACATAGCCCTCCTTTCCACAGCCGGCACCATACCTGCCAGGATTCTTCTGTGAACTGCTTTATAATACGCCTTGAGCTAGAGCTTTTGCCACAGACTCAGTGTGGAAAGACAGAAGAACCACTCGTATGGCATTTGCTAGCAGGACAGCTCCAACAAAATATCAGGAACAAAATGGCGACCTGTTCTCCACCTGTGTTGACCTTACTAAGCCGTCATTAGAGAGCGCCTATGGAAGATTATGATCCACCGAAATAAATTTCTTTGGTGCGGCGATTCTATGTAGGTCCGAGTCCAGGAAAAGGGAAAGACATCTACCCTATTCCTTGTCCCAAATGGCGTCATACAAGGCTGTGTTTAGGCACAACTCTGTTCAGCATCATGTTTTCTGCAAAACTGACTGACGTCGTCACAGAAAAAGACAGGCATCAACATCAGATTGAAATGAAAGGCTGTTTAACATCAACAGCCTCGAGGCAAAATCTAAGGTTATGTCAGACATTATCTGGGAGTTTTTGTTTGTTAATGACTACGCCCTCAATGCTGGCTCACAAACTGACATGGAATGCACCGTTCACAAGTTTTTCCATAGCCTGCACCAGCTTCAGTCAAACCACCACAAACAAATCAGACAGACGTTCTGCATCAATCCGTGCCAGGCAGCCTATATTTAGCCTAACATCGATGTCAATGATGTTAGACTCACTGCGGTGAGTAAATGTATCTACCATGGCAGCACACTGTCCCAGAACATAACGTAAGAACTGCAAAAGCAAGTGCAACCTTTGGCTGACTACACACCAATGTTGGGAATAGAAAAGGCATCAGTCTTGAGACTGAAGCTGAAGGTGTACAAAGAAGTTGCACTCCCCTCACTCCTCTATGCACGTGGAGCGCGGACGGTGTGTAGTAACAGCATGCCAAGAAGCTGAATTACTTCCACACTACCTACCTCAGTAGATTGCTAAACATCAAAATCCCAGACACAGAGGTGCTTTTCCAAACAGGCCTACCTTGCATCCGCACCATGCTGATCTGTCACACCTTCGATGGGCAGGTCATGTAGCTCGCATCCTTGGCCACCAGCTCCCCAACAGTCTCTTCATCAGTGAGCTGCAACAAGGAGCACATTCCCATGGAGGTCAGAAGAGACGTTTCAAAGACACTAAAAAAAAAAAAAAGCATTCATGAAAGCATGCACAGTCGAGTAGGCTTAAGTCGACGCTCTAGAGGAAACAGATTTTGTGTCGAGTTATGGGTACTTCGACGTATCCGTTTGTCACGGATATCTCGAATTTACTGTAGTTTTAGAGAAGACACGTCGACCTACACGTAACTACTATACGTGTATTATACAGTATAGCACGGACACGTGTGTGTGTGTGTGTGTGTGTGTGTGTGTGTGTGTGTGTGTGTGTGTGTGTGTGTTAGCTAGACTTGCCTTGTATAGCTTTCATATGTGGAGGGGGGGGGGGGGGGGGAGAAGGTGAAGTGCGTGTTGATGTGTGTATATGAGAGAGAGAGAGAGAGAGAGAGAGAGAGAGAGAGAGAGAGAGAGAGAGAGAGAGCTCTGTGAATGTTTGTGAGGGGAAGTGCTCTCTCTCTCTCTCGTGAGGGGAAATGCTCTCTCTCTCTCTCTCTCTCTCTCTCTCTCTCTCTCTCTCTCTCTCTCTCTCTCTCTCTCTCTCTCTCTCAACTCAAAAAACACTTATTCAACACCTTTTTCAGACATTCGATTTTGGGGGATTTATTTTCCATTTAATCATTTCAACCCATTAAAACAAAACAAAACTGTTAATAACACCAGCAACAACACACATATAATCACTTTGTGGGGAAAAAAAAGTACAACATTTGAGTTTCCGCCGAGGACATTGACGAACAAAAGTACACAAGACACGATGCATTTCGACCTCTCTTGGGTCTTCTTCAAGTGAAAACAAAAAATAGGTAACATTTAACATTTAGGACAGTACAAACAAAGAAGAACGAAGAGCGACTTATCTGATGTCCATGTGGTAAGCTGTGAAGAATGGCTGACCGAAGGAAATGACAGAGGGGATTATGGAGAGAGGAAGGGGGGGGGGGGGGGGGGGGGGGGGGGGGGGTTGTTGCGTGAAGGGAGGGGATGAGTGAGGCGATGGTGTTGACATACATCCACAAATACACTACATATTAATATATATATATATATACACATATATATACATATATGTTAGCTCATTAAAAATGACAATAGCTCATTAAAAACAAGGAAGGCATATTTAAGAAAAAGAATAAGACAAAATAAAGATTAGAATTAACTTTCTTTTTCGGCAAGCACAACGCTTAAGCCTACAAGCAATATTTCTGCCATCAGAAATCATCTGAATCATTTGTTTTGATCTAAATAATCAAACAGAAAGAAATGATTACACACAGATAAATACTTATCGGTTTAGCAATTACATTAAAATCAAAATAATCTTTTAACTTCAAAGGGGACTTACTTGTAATGAAAGTCCTGAAACTGAATGAAACAATTATTGAGACAGATATGATCGTCTTTACTGATCTAACGATAAACAGACTCTAATTGTTTCCCCTAGGATCCCCCCTTCTCCCTCCGTTCTCTCCCCACTCCCCTTCCCCCCCCCCCCCCCCCCCCCCCCCCCCCCCCCCCCCCCCCCCCCCCCCCCCCTCCGCCAATACACATGTATCTATCTCAGACTAGGACTCCAGTTAACTCCATCACAGCCTCATTTCATCCCCAGGACTATCAGAATTACTCATTCTTGTTAAATGCCACCAGGATCATTCCCCCCCCCCCCCCCATGATCTCTCAGTTTTCTTTGTGTGTGTGTGTGTGTGTGTGTGTGTGTGTGTGTGTGTGTGTGTGTGTGTGTGTGTGTGTGTGTGTGTGTGTGTGTGTGCGTGTGCGTGTGTGTGTGTGCGTGTGTGTGTGTGTCAATCATTCTTTACACATTGGGGGAAAGGATTTCCACATAGAGCTTTTTTACAATAAAACAAGAATATAATCATTGCATTTAACAAATGATTTGCTTTCGTCTCTTACATCAAGGTAAGAATGTTGGATAATTTCACATAATCACTACATCTTAGAGAATGTTCTCCGTTCGTAAAATCATTCATTAGTAACAGTAACAGCTCTTAAATACATAACAAGGTAAGATTTCCACGCACTCTTGTTTATCAACACATAAATATTCATTATATATCAATCAAAGGATGGTTTGAATACTTATCAACAGACCTCCAACTGTTAATGCATGATAGTTTCTATCGCTCACTTCCGGAGCTTACTATCATTTGTATCATTATCATACATTAGCGAGTTAAACAAAGCATTTTGCATCATAACGCCATGAACTAGCTAAGCCACCTCCTTTTCCGATCACTCATCAACAACATATTTTTTTCTTCTTTCTATTCATACTTTCTGAAAAACAATTTCCTCCTCTCACCCTATCAAGTCACAAAATATACCCAAAAAAAAATACTTTTTTTTCTAAAAACCTTTACTTGGCGCTGAGAAAGTTACCGCCGCCTATAGGAGGGGAGAACGATTTCGGTCTGCGATTTTAAATTGCTAATAATGAAATACCTGACTTCCACAGCAACTCGTCTGGAGTCCCTCTTCGGCCACTGGGAAGTTGCATTGCCGGAACTGCTGTAGAGACTGCCTGATCGTTTCAGCTCACCTGGCTTATACAGAGCGCAGGTGAGCAGCAGTCAGGTAAACTAACCAACCAGTTTTTCTGGTGAACATGTTCCAGCCAACGCGTTTGCAAAAATTTGTGACTGGACAAAAAAAAAACGGTCCGTCACATTAGGAAAAGAAAATACGTATGTATGGCCGCGTAACAAAATCCAATGCCTTGTTAAAGCAGTCATCCAGAGAACCGTTGTGAAAGGGAGACAGAGGACAAGACAGAAGGGGAAAATGGACTGACAACTGCAGAATGGACATGAAAATAATCTACAAGAGACCCAGACCTTAGAATACAAGCGACAGAGCTGGAGGAACATGGTGACGTGTCCTTCAGTGCCGCGCCCCGAAGACTCTCCTTGGAATGAAAGGAGAAGAGAGGAAGCAGTCAGCAGGCACACCAAGGCAGACCACTGACACGCTGACACTGGCAGACACAGTGAGTAGTTAGCCTTGTTCTGCCGTGGACTTAAGACCAGGAATCCGTTAAATTGTGATGTAGAGAGTAACAGCACCGAAAGATATCCCAGCATAAGGTAAGACACCTTGCAGTTTCTGGCATCGTTTAACCGTGGAACATCATCGTTTGTCCTAAATGCGCTTTGCCAGCTGAGGTGATGCGTGAAGTGTAGAATAAAACTACTCCTCATCCTTCAGTCAGGTCTTTCAGTCTGGAATGACAAAAGATTCAATTGATCTGCCTGTTCCGTCTTTGTACTTGCTCTGTTGAATGAACTGTTTCGGTGGTTGATATGACAGACAATCCAAACGCTTTCTATTTTGATGTTCAAGGTGGCCAACACAAAGAACGTTCCTTATCTGTCGCCATATTTGTTACAGGTCAGGTTCGACCGTGACTTAATTTTTTTTT
>JADBJO010007308.1:102500-122500 GCA_016801955.1 Conus betulinus | reverse complement strand
GCGAGCAAGAAGGGAGAATGCGTGTAAAAAGCTGTCATCAACTCTTGAATGTTGTAGTCCTGAGATTAGTCTGACACGATTTTTCTTAAATAAAGCGGTTTTACTTTTTCCCCTATATTGTATTCTTTCAGCCATTCACTCAGTGTAAGATGCTATAAACACTACCGTGCCGCTACCATGGGAAGGTATTTATTTGCTTTTCCATGGAGACCCTCACTCAAAACACAACAAAGTAACATTCCTTTGAAGACAGCGTCTTTTCGTCAATTATTAAGGTAAGGTTCTTTAAAACAATGAATGTGCCAAGGGGTGTATGTATTTGGCGTTTATGTAGAACATCAAAGTATTTTGTAATCAATTCACTGAGATCCTGGACAGAAAGACTCCCCAACAGAGATGAATCATATTTGAAGGGGACTGAGCGGTGGCGAGTCCTGAGTGGAGTGATCCTGGTGTGTCACACCGGCCTCCCCATGCACAGTGAGACCCAGCTCACACAGTCATGCGCCGTAGTGGCCTCAGCGCCAACAGAACACAGGAAAACAAAGTCAGGTATTCATAAGGCAACCCACCAGAGGAGACACCGCGCTGTCGCTGAATCACTTCAGTGGTGCTCAGTGGCTCCGGTTGTGGGTAAGATTTCTAACCATATTTATGCCCGAGCATCAGATCATTACTAACATGTAGAAAATGAACCGGTTGGCAATCTTTGTTTTATTTGATTTTGTCTTACATATACACAAAAACAGGCCTTCGAAAAATCGAATTGAGTTTAAAGAGCTTGTAGCACAATAAATTGTGTTTAAAATTGCGCGTTTTTAGATATGCCACTTGTGCTTTCATCGACGAAAGGGACCTCCATATAGATTTAAAACTGTCCATACTTCATTAACGACACATACACATGTGGATAGAATTCTTGCGTGTTTTACATGAAATTTACACACAACTTTTAAAATCAATGGTAGTACCTATATTAAGAGCCTGGCAAAAGAAGTCACCGGTGATAAGGTGTGAAAAAATGTACACCAAACGAGTGAGACTTCACATGCTTAAGAGAAGTTTTCCCATGTCAGAGTAGACTCTGGAACTCAGCTACAGGCCCACTTCCTCCTCTACTATAAACAATCCTGACAGTGGCAGCCCAGCAGCTGGACACGCTGGGTTTTCCCCGACACAGTTTTCTTTTCTTTTCTTGGTGGAATCTCACCGAAATACACTTATCTCCAGACAAGTGGTAGCTTACTCTGTCAAATGACTGGTGTTTTCAGACAGCAGAATCCCTTCATTCAAGACACGGGATTCTGGCAGTCGCTGTGTGTGAAAAGTGCTGCTCATACAAACAGGGCGGAACATAGCATGCAGAGTAATGGGTTTTAGGAGGAAGGCTACCTCTACATTTGAAGATACTGGTTTTTGGTTGTATCGATAACTGATCAAAAGCCAGTACCAAGGCCAAACAAATTTACTAGGTGAAAGACCACATCGGAAAAGATGGTGTAGTGTAAAAAAAAAAATGAAAATCGGCAAAAGAGTGAGATACTGGGTTCACCTTCGAATTCGCTATTTCACTCTACTTTACGTGTATGCAGAACAGGCACAGACTTCCAGATTCAGCTCCATTGTATGTTGGTGGGTGGTTTTATGATTGATGATTCGTTCACTATACTCTAAAGTTAAAACATGAAAAATTGCAACTCTTCCTTTATGAATGTTTTCAGATAATACAATCATCAATTCTAAGTTTCATGATCGAACCAGTCCTGGAATCCAGTTCCGTCTCCTCAACTTCGCAATTGGGCAGTAAGTTTGTTGCTGTCTCCTCCATATTGTTTTGCAGAAAGATTATTGTTTTCTGCAAACGTACATCAGTCAAACACTATCATATGAGAACCAGATAGACTTATATTTCTGTAAGATTTGGCTCGTGGCTGGTAGCACCAGTGGTGGTGGCAGTGACCACAGAATAGCAAATCATTTCAATGATTTTCCCACCCCTGAAACCATCATCACTCTTTTTCCACTTCTGTATGGTTAGCGATGTCTGTCACACTAGAAGTGAAAAAGAGAAATGACACGTGAGCCTTGCCTCTTGAAAAACTCCCCTTTGAAGTGGCGACTGAGTTGGATCTTCCATCTCTCTTCATTCTCCTTCATTCTCCTTATTCTCTCCAACTTCCACAGTCTGTCTATAGTTTGTCGTTTTTCTCTCTTTTTCAGTAATGATATTGCTTATCTAACTGTGTTTTCTCTTCCATACCAGGTCTGTTCCATAATGTTTGGAAAATCCGTTCTGGAGTGATGAGAAGCCAAACCAGTGAAAAACCACAGATTCATATATTTTCCTACATGGCAGTCTATAACCCTAAAGCAATGAAGTCTACTTTATCAAGATGCCATCTAAATCTGCGACATTTGAATGCACATAAGTACGATAAGTGAAAAAAAAGGTTTGTGTCTATGCTACACATTACTCACATTCGCACTTTCGTGAAATCAAGAAGCTGCTTTACTGTCATGGTAGTCACCTATTTACTACTGTCCCTTGTATGATGTTTGGTAAACAGCGCCCAGAACGTTTCTCTATAGCGAGATCCCATGCTATAATACACAAAGAAATTGAAGGTGGAGTTGATGTAAGAAAGTATCTCCTGTGCCCAGACTCCAGTTAGGTAAAAATTGTGATTCCGAGGGGATTCTGGGAAAAAGAGCATATTAAAGCGCATCACAGCAATGGGAGAGATGCAGGTGATGAAAAAAATGGAACTGGCAATCAGCATCTTGGTCAGCGCCACTTCCCGTGCTGAGAGGGAGGATGAGGTTTCTGCACGCCAAGTCACAATCTGCCGGAGTTTGACGGTCGTCAGTACCGTCGTAACGGTCACCACGATAATCACCACTCGGGGTATACCGACACCGTAAACAAAGACTTCGAGGTAGTTAATAAACTCCTTGTGAGTTAGGTAAAACTCTCCAAGAATTCCGATCCTGAAGGTTGCACGGGAGATAGGATCATAAGCACAACCGATACGATACCTGACAGCTACCACGAAAAAGAGTCCCACCATCACAATGTTAACAATGACTATGATTACAGCCATTGTCCTTGTTCGCAAAAGAGCCTGGACTTTCAGTGGGTAAAAAAAAACACAGAAGCATCTTTCACTGGCGATGATGGCAGATAGGATTTGTGAAACCCAGTGGAATCCAAAAAAGCCAGCCATGTTATTGTTGGCCATGAAAGCCATAATTGGACCAAACGTTTCTCCCGTGGTGTGCCGCAAAAAAAGCTGTTCGCCATAGTAGATCATGGCCTGCATCAGATACAGCGTGTCAGCAAGGGACAAAGCAAAGAGGCACAGGTTGACACGATTCCTCAGGCTCTGTTTATAAAACACCGCCATGTTGATGAAGTTTGCCGGAACTCCAACCAAGAACAAGACAGGCAGAGTGTAGTCCTTAATTGCGCGCATTAGCCATTCTACCTCAGCACTGACGATGTTGTCTGGATGTAAGTTCCAGGGCAAGTATTCCGTCAAATCAAATCTGATTTCAAAGCATCCATCAGGAATGGAATTGTTCGGGGTAGTTGTCTGAAAAAATTGTATATTGTAGGATACTTTACACTAGTGGAGCTGCCAGTCGCAGCAAGGAAGCCACCAGATGTATCGGGTATGGCATTTTCAAGTTCTGATATCGTCATGTTTATAAATTGAAGCCCTTGTCAGCTACCTGTGTTGTCTGCAGATTGCAAAAGCATAACTGATCTGTAGTTGAGTGCTGGAATCATGCCAAGTATATCAACTGAACAAACTGACTACATCACATGAGAAAGGACCCTCCACTATGTTAAAGACTCCATTTTGGGGTTACAGAATGCTTCTTACAAAACATGCATCACTCAAAAGTAAATTGAATAAGTAGGAAAGCGATGAATGAACAAGTTATCAGAACAATTAAACTCTGTACAAATATGGCGTGGAGTGTATTCGTTACACAAGCTTTTTATTTGCAACGGAGAGAACACAACATCAATGGGGATAAAAAAAAAAATTCTCACAAAAGTGCCAATAGACACCCTGAAGTCCACCAGATTATTGGATAAATGAATGTTTGTGCTCTTCACATGCAATGTAATTGCCTGGACTTGATTTACTCGGTTATTGGTCTTGTTACATACGTTTTGAAACAGTTATGTAATTATGCAATGATATACAAGTTTCCTATTCCAGGACAGAAGATACACCATCACCATCCTCTGTAAAGTAACAGAACACGTTAACAGTATTAAGTGCATTTCAACTTCCATTTTTATAGAGTCTGGTCAGTGGTTAAACGAGGCAGAATGCTGAAAGGATTTTGTGCACATTCTCTAGCATTAACTTTAAGACACCCCCACCCCCATCCCCACCCCCCACCCCCTCCACACACACGCACACACACACACACACACACACGCACGCACGCACGCACGCACGCACGCACACACACACACACACGCAGCCTTTAAAGGCTGTGCCAGTCTTGAATAAAAGTTACTCTATGTTAGGTTTCCTTTTGGGAGCAAAAGCTACCCCACTTGTTTACTGTTTACACAGAATGTTAAAGTTACCAAAACCGTACGATCGAGATGTCTTCAACAGAATGTTAAAGATAGTAAAACTGTATAGCCGGGATGTTTTCTCCTTTACTTTACTACGAATGTAAAGGACAGCAAACTCTATGGTCAAGATCAATCTTTCCTCTCTTTCTTTACAAGGAAAGTTAAAGATAGCAGGGATATTCATGCTATATCTTTACCAGAATTTCAAAGATGGCAAAACTGTGCGGTTGGGATATTTTCTCCTTTGCCTTTACAGGGAATGTTAAGATGGCACAACTGTTCGGTCAGGATATCTCTGCTTAAAATCTTTACAGGGAATGTTAAGATGGCACAACTGTTCAGGATATCTGAAATGTTAAAGATGGCAAAAAAATACATGGTCGGGAAAAAAGTTATTTCTACTCGGTAAACACTTGGGACGATCACTGATGTCTTTTTAAACTCATTGCTTTTAAAACTTATCCAAACTTGTAACCATTTCATAACTCAGTTGCTTTAGATAAGCTAGCTTTTTCGCAATGTACCAGGAATGTTAAGGACGCTACAAACGTTACAGATACCGCAAATGTTATAGTTGCCGCAAACATTAAATCTGGTTCGCAAACATTAAAAGTGCTGCAAACGCAACTCATGTTGCAAATATGTAACTCCGGACAAGACGGCAGGAGGAACAAAACAAAAAAAAAAAGGGGGGGGGGGGGTGTTGGTTGCACCTGAGCCATGTTTGAAAGACGGTTGGCGTGAATATTGCCTGGAGGTCTCTCTGTAACAACAGACATTGACTGTGCGACATGACTGAACAGTGTCGCAAAAACTGACCAACCTTTGAAGAGTGTATTTATTGGCATGAGTGAGGCGATTGACTTTTCCCTTTTTTGTGCTGTCAATACACAATAACCAATTTTTTTTCATACTTTTTTGCTTTTACGGTTTTCTTTCTTTGTTTCTTTCTTTGTTTTCCTTTCCTTTTTTTTTTTCTTGTTCTTTTCCTTCTTTGATGGTTTCGAAGGAAAGCGGAGGTTGCTTCCTGTCTTTTCTTTTGGGAGCTATTTCCCTATAGGCTTAATTGTTTGTTGTAGTGTGAAAGTTGAATAAAAGCTATCGTAATGTCATTATGTCCACGTGTTTCGTTCCCGTGGGGCTGAAGGGATTGTAAGGGGTCCTTCTCAGGGCATAGTTTTCTGCTCAAATTTATTTAAGCCGTAAATTCTGCGCCCTTCAACAAAGATAGCGGAAGGCCGGTAACTTTCTTCTTCTTCTTCTTCTTCTTCTTCTTCTTTTCCCCTTCTTTTCGTCGTCGTCATCATCATCATCATCATCATCTTCCTTCTTCTTCTTCTTCTTCTTCTTCTTCTTCTTCTTCGTCTTCTCTTCTTCTTTCCTCTTCTTCTTGTCTTATTCTTCTTCTCTCTTCTTCTTCTTCAGCTTCTTCGTCGTCGTCGTCGTCGTCGTCGTCTTTTTATCTTCTTTTTCATCTTCCGCTTCTTCTTCTTCCTGTTCTTCCTCCTCCTCCTCCTCCTCCTCTTTTCGCCCCTCCCCTTCCTCCTCCTCAATTGTCTTTATTTGGTCAATAGTTCACCCTCCGATATAGGGCAATGTAATTAGCGTAACTATATTTGGTTTTGTAGATACGTGTAGAAGCAGATCAATACAGCTACGCGGGCCCACTCTAATGATGTGTACAGCAGTGCGTACAAAATCCAAGGTTTTTCAGTTCACGTGTCCCACCTTCCACACCTTCTCTCTCTCTCTCTCTCTCTCTCTCTGTCTCTGTCTCTCTCTCTCTCGCTCTCTCTCTCTCTCTCTCCTCTCTCTTTCTCTCTCTTTCCTTCTCTCTCTCGCTCTCTCTCTCTCCCTCTCTCTCTCTCTCTCTCTCTCTCTGCTCCTGAGACAACGCCAGTCAAGAACATTCTCCAAGCCTAAAAAAAGAATTTGCATTGTGAACAGTAGAAAGGTTTTAAAAACAGAAACATATCCTGTTACACTTCATTCCATCAGTCATTTGAGAACGCTGTTGAGATGTCCTGCCGGCGTATCTAAAATTAAGAATTACAAACAAAAAAACAAACAGACTTTACACCATAGAAGCCAAAACGAATGTGCCCTGCAGCCTTGCAGTTTTATTATGAAGTATCCAGCATTCGCAGATCGAGAGAGAAATGTAATCTCATGTGCTGCGTGCTCCATGAAAAATAGGGCTTGTCAGTTTACTCTACACGACGGGCACTGCACTAGGGCAGTCTACAGAAAATCAGTTACTAACTGACCTGAAAGGAGATGCAGAGTTCTGCAGGAAACTTTAGTAACCATGGGCAGGTTTAGATAACTCTCTTGAGGCGTTTGGCCGATCTTTTTTAGTTTTCAAAAGAAGCTAGTGAAGCGCTCGTCAATAGTGGAATCATGTGGAATGTTCTACTACTGATGTTACACACGCATGTACCACAACGTGTGTGGTGTGTGTGGTGTGTGTGTGATTGTGTGTGGTGTTGTGTGTGTGGGTGTGTGTGTGCGTGCGTGCCTGCGTGCGTGCTTGCGTGCGCGCGTGCTGTGTGNAGTTCTTTCCCCCCCCTTCTTTGCCTTTCCCCTTTTTCCCTCCCTTGTGTCCCCCTGGTCACCAGTTTAGGCCGGCAGTATGGATCCAGTTTCCCACTTCAATACGAGGGTAAAGCCAGACTTTCGGTACCTATTCTAACTGCATCTTTTCCTTTACATCCACCACCCCTCTTTTGGTGGGCCAGAGACGGTCAACTGAATCGCTGTTCCTAATTTGGATATTGTCTTTTTCTTGCTAAAACTACCTTTTTCTGTGCATGAGCATTCCGGACTAAATAGCCCAGTAAAGTACAATCGTAGTTTGTGATTAATCGACATAAGGCACGACCGAACATAAAACGCCAAAGGCCTCTTTTGGGACACCCTGACTGTAAAGGAACACGACTCTGGCTGTAGGTTACATAGGTGGTCCTACACCGGTACTGGCGATAAGACGAAGAGTTTCTAGTTTACTTCTACTAAGAAACCATATAAGGATCCCTTATGTATTACCCAACTGGATGTTAAGAACACACCTCGTCACTACTTATTAAACACTTCCAAACCGTCGTAGATGCTTCACGCGTTGACATGGTTCATTGTGTACAAAACAATTACTTCTTGAATGTTCTGTAACATTACCTATTTTAAACATCGCCGTCGCCTCTGAGATCGCGAACACTGCTGCACCCTCACTATTCCAGATGCTTACAACGCCTTTGTCTCACTTTTTAGTACCCGGTTTTAGGCTCGCGTGATCCTCTGCACACACACCTTACCTAATGTTGCATGACTGATGTCTGCCCCAACATATGTCTTGTTCACCACTTCGACATCATTATATCGCTCTTCTTATTGACTGTTTTATGCTTTGTGTTTTTCTGCGCCTGGTGTGTTTACTTCTTGTGAAAGTCAAAACTTCTATGTTCATTTACATATCTGATTGAATGTAAATCCCTCCAAACGTTTCCCTCTCTTCTTCGTCTCTACTGCATGTCTCGTGTTCCCCCCCCTCCCCCCCCCTCTCCTCTCTCTCTCTCTCTCTCCTCCTCTCTCCATCCCTCTCTCTCTCTCCTCGCCTCAGCTCTCGCGCTCTCATCTTCTTGCTTTTTTCTCCTCCTCTTCCTCTTCTCCCTCCACTTTCTCCTTCAAAACCATATCCTTTCTTTTGCTGCTCTTCTTTTGGTTTCAAATGAGAAATGTAGATTTCTTTTCATTGCTTTGTTGATGTGCTAATCTCTCCTCTCTTCTTTCTCTCCAAAATTCTTACATTCGTCGTAGTTATGTGTTATGTTCATCCGTAAAATTGTTTGAAATGCAACTTTTCTCTTTTTCACGTTAAAAAAAACGAGTGTTAAGACTTCTGCTTGTTATCTAAAACTGTGTCTTGTTAAGGTATTTATGTATTGACGCAAAATATTAGATGTGGCAAATGTACACGATTATTCGCCACATTTATCCAGTTCATGTCAGCGTTGGTTTTGGTAATGGACATTTTACGCGTGGTAAAACCAGTTAGTTTAAGCTCTGTGTGAATACCTACCTCCTTCGTACCTGCAAGACACTTATGCGTAATGATGACAATATACACATAAGTTACTCATATACGCATAATTCCTTCGCATGTGTTCAAAACCGCTTGCTGAAAATTCGTTAGGAATTCCACTGTGGAAAGCCTGTCGTGTACTGCCAATGAATAACGGAAATCATCCACAGAAACAACCTCCATTGAATTTCTTACAGACCCTCGAAAAAAGTTATGGACCGCGAGTCATCGTAACGAATTGCATTTCAACATGGGTGATAGTTCCTAACTTCATGCATGTTTCATGTTTCATTCTGTCACAGTTTCTTCCCTGATGTTTCATGTTTTCTGCCTCAGTTTCTTTCTTTCCAACTCCAATCTGGCGATGGCGAGGCTTTGAATATGTTAACATGGTTTTCAATATCGTAGTTTTTGTCAAAGCGTTTATTGAATGCTTTTAATCCATGCTAGTTTTTCAGAGAGGGTGTCGACGTCTGGTCAGTTAAATATCATCAATTTGATTCTTCACCGCAAGGATCTGATTGATTTCCGATGTGAACCGCATTCGGACTCTGTCCTCACCGCATATAAAGACATAAAATGCTGTGAAGACATGGGGGCAATTGGCAGTCTAGACATTTTGCCAGTGGATGTAGTCAGCCGTTCAATACAAACTATCGACTGCACCAAACCCAGAATGGCCTTGAAAAGAAGGGCATCAAAAATCAGAACTGGCGATGCAGTAGGATTGGAAGACTGCAATCTAGCAACCATCTATGTGAAACAGCCAAAAGGGATGCCGTAGACCATTGATCATTGAATCTATTTTGCTGCGGTTCTTCTGCTGAAAGCGAGCAAGTCAAGGGAGAATGCGTGTAAAAACTGTCATCAAACAACCTCTTTGCATGTTTCCTAGTCCTGAGATTATTGTCTGACACGATTTTTCTGAATTAGTCAAATAAGCGGTTTTAACGTTTTTCCTCCCCCTATATTGTTATTCTTTCAAAAGCCATTCTCACATCAGTGTAACCATGCTTTAAACACCTTACCGTGCCGGCTACCTACCATGGGAAGGGTATTTATTTGCTTTTCCATTGGAGAGTCCTCACTCCAAACAACACCACAAAGTAACATTCCTTTGAAGACAAAAAGCGTCTTTTCGCGTCAATTATTAAGGTAAGGTTCTTTTAAAACAATGAATGTGCCAAGGGGTGTAATGTATTTTCTGGCGTTTATGTAGAACATCAAAGTATGTTTTGTAATCAAATTCACTGAGATCCTGGACAGAAGACTCCCCCAACAGAGTAATCTGAATCATATTTGAACGGGGACCTGAGCGGTGGCGAGCCAGTCCTGAGTGGAGTTGATCCTGGTGTGTCACACCCAAAACGCCCCCGTCTCCCATGCACAGTGAGGCACCCAGCCTCACCACAGTCATATAATAAACCGCGCCGTAGTGGCCCTCACGTCGCCAACAGAAACACAGGAAACAAATTCAGGTTGGTATTCATAGGCAAAAACCCACACTCGATGAGACACCCGCAGCTGTCGCTGAATCACTTTACAGTGGTGCTCAGTGGCTCCGGTTGTGGGTAAGATTTCTAACCATAATTTATGCCCAAGCATCAGATCATTACTAACATGTAGAAAATGAACCGGTTGGCAATCTTTGTTTTATTTGATTTTGTCCTTACATATAAACAAAAATCAGGCCTTCGAAAAATCGAATTGAGTTTAAGAGCTTGTAGCACAATAAATGGTGTTTAAAAAATTTGCGTTTTTAGATATGGCCGGGACTTGTGCTTTCATCGTACTGCACGAAAGGGACCCTCCATATAGATTTAAAACTGTCCATACTTCATTAACGACCACATACACATGTGGATAGAATTCTTGCGTGTTTTTTACATGGAATTTGCACACAACTTTTAAAATCTTAATGGTAGTACCTATATTAAGAGCCTGGCAAAAGAAGTCACCGAGATAAGGTGTGAAAAAAAATGTACACCAAACGAGTGAGACTTCACATGCTAAGAGAGGTTTTTCCCTGTCAGAGTAGGACTCTGGTGGAACTCAGCTACAGGCCCACTTCCTCCTCATACTATAAACAATCCTGACAGTGGCAGCCCAGCAGCTGGACACGCGGGTTTTCCCCCCCCGACACAGTTTTCTTTTCTTTTTCCTTGGTTGAATCTCACCGAAATAACTTATCTATCTTATCTCCAAAGACACGTGGTAGCTTACTCTGTCCAAATTGATGGTGTTTTTCAGACAGCAGAATCCCTTCATTCAAGACACACGGGGATTCGGGCAGTCGCTGTGTGTGAAAAGGTCTGCTGCTCATAAACAAACAGCATGGCGGAACATAGCATGGCAGAGTAAATGGGTTTTAGGAGGAAGGCTTACCTCTACATTTGAAGATACTGGTTTTTTGTGTATCGATAACGCTGATCAAAGACCAGTACCAAGGCCAAACCTAATTTACTAGAGTGAAGACCACATCGGAAAAGATGGTGTAGTGTAAAAAAAAAAAATGAAAAATCGGTAAAAGAGTGAGATAACCTGGGTTCCACCTTCGAATTTGCTATTTTTCATAACGCTCTACTTTCTCCCGTTATGCAAAACAGGCACCACAGAGACTTCCAGATTCAGCTCCATTGTATTGTTGGGTGGGTGGTTTTAGGATTGATGATATGTATTTTGCAGCGTTTCGAATTATCTCTGAATGTAAAAAAATGAAAAAGTTGCAGCTCTTCCTTCATGAATATTTTCAGATAATACAATCAAGCAGTTCTAAGTTTCATGATCGAACCAGTCCCTGGAATCCAGTTCCGTTCTCCCCAACATTCCGCAACTTGGGCAGTAAGTTTGTTTGCTGTCTCCATATTGTTTTCGCAGAAAGATTTTGGTGTTTTCTGCAAACGAAACAGGTCAATCAGTACACCACATCATATCGTGACACCAATCATTTCCCACCCGACTGATACTTGAAGTATTTCTGTAAGAGATTGGCTCGCATTGGCTGGGTAGCACCGGTGGTGGTGGCAGTGACCTCACAGAATAGCAATATTCCACTTTCGAATGATTTTCCCCTACCCCTGCAACCATCACTCCACATCACTCTTTTCCACTGTCTGTATGGTACTGGTTATGCGATGCTCTGTCACACTAGAAGGTGAAAAGAGAATATGGCACACTTGAGCCCTTGCCCTCTCTTGAAACTCCCCTTTGTATAGTGGCGACTGATTTGATCTCTTCTTGTGCCATCTCTCTTCATTCTCCTTCATTCATTATCCGTATTATTCTCTTCAAACTTTTTCCAGTCCCTGTCTATAGTTGGTTCGTTTTTCTCCTCTTTCATTTTTCGAGTAATGATGACTATTGCTTATCTAACTGTGTTTTCTCGCTCCACTACCATACCAGGTCTTGGTGCTCCATAATTTTTGGATGGAAATCCGTTCTGGAGTGTGAAGGCCAACACCAGTGAAAAAACACGAGATTCTGCTATATGGTGGTCCTACAGGTGGCAGTCTATAACCCGACAAAGCAAGTGAAGTCTAGCTTTATCAAGATGCCATCTAAATCTGCGACATTTGAACTATGCACATAAATACGATAAGGTCTGAAACAAAGGTTTGTGTCTATGCAACCACCCATTGCTCGAATGGGATTCGCACTTTTCGTGAAAATCCAAGAAGCTGTCTTTTACTAGTCATTATTCTGTCATGGTAGTCACACGTATTTTCTACTTGTATGGTATGATGTTTTGGTAAACACCGCCCAGAACGTTTTCTACCTCTAGCGAAATTAGGGCGATATCCCATGCTATAATACACAAGAATTGAAATGAGGTGGAGTGGATTGTGTAAGACAAGGAATCTTCCTGTGCCCAGACTCCAGACTCCAGTTAGGTAAAAATGTTGAGTTCCGAGGGGATTGATTTCTGGGAAAAAGAGCATATTAAAGCGCATCAGCACAATGGTAGAGAAGATTTGCAGTGATGAAAAATATGGAACTGGCAATGGCAGCACATCTTGTCAGCGCCACTTCCCGTGCGGAGAGTGAGGGAGGATGATTGGTTCTGCACGCCAAGTCACAATCTGCCGGAGTTTGACGTCCGTGAGTATCGTCGTAGCAGTCACCCACATAATAACCCACTTCCACGTCCGGTACCGGGTACACGACCCGTAAACAAAAGACTTCGAGGTAGTTAATAAACCTCCTTGTGCGTAGGTAAAACTCTTACCAAGATTCCGATCCTGGAAGGTTGCACGGAGATAGCATAGGATCATAAGCACAACCGATCCGATACCTGACAGCTACGCAGCGAAAAAGAGTCTCCACCATCAAACACATGTTAACATGACTATGATTACAAGAGCCATTGTCCTTGTTTGGCAAAAGAGCCTGGACTTTCAGTGGGTAAAAAACACACATGAAGAATCTTTCACAGGCTATGATTGGCAAGATAGGATTTGTTGAAAAACCCAGTGGAATCCCAAAAAAGCCAGCCATGTTTATTGTTGGCGCCATGAAAGTCATAATTGGCACCAAACGTTCTTCTCTTCTCCCGTGGTGTGTGGCCGCAAAAAAAGCTGTGTCGCCATAGTAAGGTAGATCATGGGCCTGCATCCAGATACAGCGTGTGGCACAAGGGACACGCAAAGAGGCACACAGGTTTGAACGATTCCTCAGCTCTGTTTATAAAACAACCGCCATGTTGATGAAGTTGCCTGGAACCAACTGCCACCAAAGAACAAGACAGGCGAGAGTAGTCCCTTAAGTAATTGGCGCGCATTAGCCATTCTAGCCATTCTACCTCGGCAAATGACGATGGTTGTCTGGATGTAAGGTTTCCAGGGCAGGCTTATTCCGTCAAATCAAATCTGATTTCAAAGCATCATCCATCAGGAATGGAATTGTTTCGGGGTAGTTGTCTGAAAAAAATGTCCCATGCGTATGGATACTTTTAGCACCAGTGGGGCTGTCAGGGGGGGGTCCCGCAAGGAAGCCAGGCAGATCGCTATCGGGTATGGCATTTTCCAAGATCTGAAATAATCGTCATGTTGTATAAGTTGAAGCCCTTGTCAGCTACCTGTTGTTGTCTGCATATATTGCAAAAAAAGCATAAACTGACTCACAGTTGAGGGTGCTGGAATTCATGCCAAGTATATCAACTGAACACACTGACTACATCCACATGAGAAAGGACCCTCCGCTATGTTAAAGACTCCATTCCTTGGCGGGGTTACAGAATACTTCTTTAAAAAATGCCATCACGTCAAAAGTAATTGCAATATAGGAAAGCGATGAATGAACCAAGTTCTCAGAACAATTAAACCCTGTACAAAATAATCTGGCGCCCCCCCTGGCCGTGTATTCGTTACAGAAGCTTTGTATTGGCAACGCCCTGAGAGAACACAACATCAATGGGGATTAAAAACAAAAAATTATACTCACAAAAGGTGCCAATAGACAAACACCTGAATACTGCACCAGATTATTGGATAAATGAATGTTTTTTGCTCTTCACAGGCATTCTCATTTCACATGGACTTGCACTGGACTCTGATTATTCAGGTATTGGTCTTGTTACATACGTTTTGAAAACAGTTATTAATCTAGGCAATTGTGTATATACAATTTCCTCCTTCCCAGGACAGAAGACGTACACCATCACCATCTCCTCTGTAAAGTACAGAACACGTTTTAACAGTATTAAGTGCATTTTTTTTCAAACTTCCATTTTATAGGAGGTCTGGTCCAGTGGAGTTAAACGAGGTCCAGAATGCTGAAAGGATTTTTGTGCCACATCTCCTAGCATTAACTTTAAGACACCCCCACCACCCATCCCCCACCACCCAACATCCCCATCAACAGACACCCATCCACAACACACCCACCCACACACACCAACCACACACACACACACGCACGAACGAACACACCACACGCACACACACACACACACGCAGCACTTAAAAGGCTGTGCCAGGTCTCTTGAATAAAAAGCTGACGACCCCGTGTGTGAGGTTTCCCTTTTGGACGGCAAAAGCTACCCCATCGCTTTTTACTGTTTTACACCAATGAATGTTTTTTATTTTTTAAAGTGACCAAAAACCGTAGCGATCGGAGATGTCTTCAAAACAGTAATGTTAAAGATGTAAACAGATAGTCCTTGGGCAAAGTAAAACGTAATAAATTTTGTTTTTCTCCTACTTTACTTACGAATGTAAAGGACAGCAAAACTCTATTGGTCAAGAATCAATCGTTCCTCTCTTTCTTACACAAGGAGGAAAGTTAAAGTTAGAAGGATAGCAGGGCGATATATTTCGAGCATCTTCATATCTTTACCAGGAAATTTCTCCTTCAAAGTTATGGCCAAACTGTTAAGCGGCATAAACCTGTTTGGTCCAGGATTCTCTCCTTTTACCTTTACAGGGAATGTTAAGATACCGCAAACTGCTATGGTCAGAAGCCGATCTTTCAGGCTCTTATCTGTACAGGGAAGGTTAAAGATAGCATATCTCGGTGGATAGCTATAATCTTTATCCTTTACCAGGCGAATGTCAAGATGGCCAAACGGTGCGGTCACGGATAGTTCCTGCCTTTGCCTTTACAGGGATTTTCAAGTTTAAGATGGCAAAACTGTTCTCGGTCAGGCAAATCGCTGCTTAAAATCTTTACAGGACCCGCATGTTAAGATGGCAAACAACGTGTTTGGTCAGCGATATCTGAAAAAAAAATGTTAAAGATGGCAAAAAAATATGGTCGGGGAAAAAAAGTTTATTCTACTCGGTAAACACTTGGGACGATCACTGATGTGTCTTTTTAAACCTCATTGCTCTTTTTAAAACTTATCCAAACTTGTACCATTTCATAACTCAGTGCGCTTTAGATAAGCTAGCTTTTTTTCGCAATGTACCAGGAATGTTTAAGGACACGCTACAAACCGTTTCACAGATACCGCAAATGTTATAGTTGCCGCAAACATTAAAATCTGGTTCGCAAACATTAAAAGTGCTGCAAACGCAACTCATCATGTGCAAAATAATGTAACTCCCGGACAGAGACGGCAGGACCAAACAAAACAAAAAAAAAAAAGGGGGGGGGGGGGGGGGCGCGGTTGGTTGCACCCTGAGCCATGGTTTGAAAGACGGTTTTGGCGTGAATATTGCCTGGGGGGAGGTTTCTCTCTCTGTAATACAACAGACATTGACTGGTGCGACATGAGACTGAACATTGTTCGCAAAAACTGACCAACCTTTGAAGAGGTATGTATTTATTGCATGAGTGATGGGCGATTGACTTTTCCTCCCTTTTTTGTGCTGTTCAATACACAATAAACCAATTTTTTTTCATACTTTTTTGCTTTACGGTTTTTGTTTTTCTTTCTTTGTCTTTTTGTTTCTTTCTTTGTTTCCTTTCCGTTTTTTTTCTTGTTCTTTTCCTTTCTTTGATGGTTTCGAAGGAAAGCGGAGGAAAGCGGAGGTTGCTTCCTGTCTTTTCTTTTTGGGAGGAGCTATTTCCCTATAGGGCTTAATTGTTGTTGTAGTGTGCAAGTTGAATAAAAGCTATCGTAATGTCATTATGTCCACGTTTTTCGTTCCCGTGGGGCTGACCATCATTGTAAGGATTGTAAGGGTTAGTCCTTTCATCAAGGGCATAGTTTTCCTGCTCATTCTTCTGATTCTTAATTTAAGCCGTCAATTCTGCGCCCTTCAACAAAGATATCGGAAGGCCGGTAACTTCCTTCTTCTTTCTTCTCTTCTTTTCTTCTTCTTTTCCCCTTCTTCTTTTTCTTCGTCGTCCCGTCATCCCTCATCAATCATCACAAATCATCTTCTTCTTCTTCTTCTTTTCTTCTCTCGTCGTCTTCTTCTCTTCTTCTTTCTTCTTCTCTTCTTCCTTTCTTCTTGTCTTTCTTCTTCTCCTTCTTTCTTCTCTTCTTCTCGTCCTGTTCGTCGTCGTCGTCGGCGTCTTTTTATCTTCTTTTTCATCTTCCGCTTCTCTTCTTCCTGTTCTTCCTCCTCCTCCTCTCCTCCTCCTCTTTTCGCCCTCCCCCTTCCTCCCTCCTCATTGTCTTTATTTGGTCAATAGTTCACCTCCCCGATATAGGGCAATTGTAATTAGCGTAACTATATTTGGTTTTTCGTAGATACGTGTGTACGAAGCAGATCAATACAGCTACGCGGGCCCACTCTAATGATGTGTACAGCAGTGCGTACAAACCCAGTCCAAGGTTTTTTCAGTTCACGGTCCTCCACCTTCCACACCCTTCTCTCATCTCTCTCTCTCTCTCTGTCTCTCGTCTCTGTCTCTTCTCTCTCCTCCCCTCCTCTCTCTCGACGTTATCTCCTCTCCTCTCTTTCTCCGCTCTCTTTCCTTCTCTCTTTCCTCTCTCACTCCCTCTCTCTCTCGTCCCCTTCTCCTCCCCTCTCTCTCTCTCTCTCTCTGCTCCTGAGAGACAACGCCAGTCAAGACATTCTCCAAGCCTAAAACAAAAAAGAAATTTGCATTGTGAACAGTACAAAAAGTTTTTAAAACGAAACATATCCTTACACCTGTTACAATCACTTCATTCCATCAGTCATTTGAGAACGCTGTTGAGATGTTTCCTGGCCGGGCGGATCTAAAATTAAAGAATTACAAACAAAAAAACAAACAGACTTTACACCATAGAAGCCAAAACGAATGTGCCCCTGAGCCTTGCAGTTTTTTATGGAAGTATCCAGCATTCGCAGATCGAGAGAGAAATGTAATCTCATGGTGCTGCGTGCTCCATGAGAAATATAGGGCTTGTCAAGGTTTACTCTACACGACGGGCGCACTGCACTAGGGCAGTCTACAGAAAATCAGTTACTAATAACTGACCTTGAAAGGAGATGCAGAGATGCAGAGTTCTGCAGGAAAACTTTAGTAACCATGGGCAGGTTAGATAACTCTCTTGAGGCGTTTGGCCGATCTCTTTTTTAGTTTTCAAAAGAAGCTAGTGAAGCGCTCGTCAATAAGTGGAATCATGTGGAATGTTCTACTACTGATGTTACACAGCGCATGTACGCACACGTGTGTGTGTGTGTGTGTGTGTGTGTGTGTGTGTGTGTGTGTGTGTGTGTGTGTGTGTGTGTGTGTGTGCGTGCGTGCCTGCGTGCGTGCGTGCGTGCGCGCGTGTGTGTGTGTGTGTGTGTGTGTGTGTGTGTGCGTGTGTGGTGTGTGTGTGTGTGTGTGTGTGTCTGTGAATTACAATTGACAGCGTTTTTAACATTGAAGGCATCGATGGTAAGCTATATGACTTTTATTTTTTGTGTTTTGGTTTTTGCTTTGACATGGCAGACGAAATCTTTTGTAGACAAAACGTTTCGATTTTTCTGGGCTATTTTCAGAGGACGCCCGGATTTTATCTCCAGGAAAGAAACTGTCGAACCAAGATGAACGCTCAGCAGCAGGTGCGCTTCGGTACCGCTGATAAAATTTAACTCCGTGTTAGAAGTACATTAAAAACTGATCGAAGCAACCTGTGACAAACAGCAACTGCTACAGAGACAGGTAAGTGCAAAAGAATTATGGAGCTGGTTGTGAGGTCATCGGACGGACTAGAAAGTTCAAAAAAAAAAAAAGCACGACAGAATATTAGAAAGAAAATGAGAACCACATCTCTCTCGTTGTGGTATGGAGAGTAACAATATGCATTGTCCAGAGCTGACTTTAACGAGATGACAGGCCTGAGATGACTCTTTGCGGTCGGCTGGGCTAAAAGCAACATGCCTTGTATGACATTCAGTTGTGTGAAATTAGGAGAAGCTCTTGCAGTGCTTATTGACGAAGACAACTCAGGCTTCATAATCTATGGACATATGGGTAACCATACAAGATAGTACGATAATACTTGTTATCATAAAAAAAACAGAAAATCGGATAAATATGGCTGGGTACAGATTCTGAAAAGACGTTCGGCTCGCTCGGTTCGGGCATTAGGTTTATAAAGTCTTAGACGCATATGGTTTCCACGAAGACATAAAGTGGTGGATGCGGCTTTTTATCAGAAAATTAAATCAACAGTCATAGTAAATATTCAGTGGTCTCCATGACTCGAAATAAACAGAGCTTTTAGAATGGGAGGGAGCGGTGCAAAATCGCCATATTCCTTTACACTTTGTGCCGAAATTTTAGCGATAGTGAAATGACAAACCTCTAGGATTGAAGGTACCTAAACACGTGTTACAAAGCAAAGGATATTCCTATATGCCGACGACACTGAATTATTCCAAAAACGGCGATAGCAAAACATCTGAACAAAGTTTTGAATTGTTGGCAGGTTTTGAAGAGCGTGGAATCGAAGCCTAATACAGAAAAAAAAAAACAATTTGTTGTTTGCTAACGCAGTGTATGAAAAGTAACATTGAATGCATATTACACCTCAAATCTAAAAAGAATTTCAAAAGAATAAGATGCTTGGTGCATAATACAGCTCAAATCTAAAAAGAATATCAAAAGAATAAGATACTTTGTGCTCATATCATTATTACTGATATCGAAGGATCTACACCAATAATTTGTATGAAATATTGCAAGAGATTACGTCAATATTAGATATATGGAAGAGATTTATTGTGTCGCTTGGAAGGGTAGCCGCTTTTAAATCAATAATCCTGCTGCAACTTATTTATAGTGATTTCAACCCCCCAACCTTTCTCAATAACTGCTTCAAATCCCGGAGAGAAAAAAAAAAGTGAAAAGAAAGTACCCGAACGTGCTTTGGTACCCAGAGAAGTACTGTCCTCAACTGCCGAATTTGCCAGCCGGAGCCAATCTCGCACCACTCTTAGAAATCTACATTGTGTTGACATAAGCTGCAGGCACATACGGGGCTTCCCATTAAGATGTCAGGAACATACTGCACCCTGCCATTGTAGGACGTGGCACCACAGACCCTCCACGGCGGCATCTGGAAGGTACACGAGCCCATATTTTATGACTTCAGAGTCCACCGGCAAAAAGACGCCAGCACTAAGCATCCCGCAGCCCCGCACATTGCTGTTCCGTTGGCAGGTGGAACCAGCACAAATCCAAACACACAGAGAGAGAGAGAGAGAGAGAGAGAGAGAGAGAGAGAGAGAGAGAGAATGAGTGAAGCCTACACGAGTATTCTGAACAAACGTTAGATTCACCAGGCTAAAGGGAATGGAAAAAAAAATTAAAGGCAGGATTCAGATCTCGGCGTGGCATAACTGTCTACATGTTTACGTTTATATGGATTAATTGAAAAACGTACTCTTAAATGTCTAAACTCTACATATCCTTTATTGATTTTAAAAAGCCCCTGACTCTAAGACATATGGT